>APFE030011376.1:154779-190556 GCA_000404065.3 Pinus taeda
ACCCTTGTGGTCAAGGAGATGCAAAAGAGGAAGGCCTTATGGCTATTTTTAAGGGGTTGTAATGACCCTCGTCTTGTGCTAAGTATGTAGATATGATACTAATGGTCTTGATCTTAGTACATTCACGTATATATTGTAAATATTTTCCTATCACCTTGCATTGTATAAATATGATAAATATTTTGTGGTTACACTGATGTACATGTTGATGTTCCACTTGCATGATTATGGGAAACACTTCCCAGTTATCTTTGTGTACATGGGGAAGATCATAATTACTCTATGCCCACAAATATAATAGTGAATAGTGTCTAACTAAATCAAAACCCTAACCATCAAACCAATCTCCATTGATGAGGCTTCAACCAATGGTCCTCCTTAAGGTAACCATTTATAATTATTGATGGCACATTTTTCTAACTAAATGAACCTTGTATTAACTAGGGGGAGTTATATGGAACCTCAATGACTTCAAGGTGAGTGTAATAACCAAAGTTCAACATATACCATAATAACCTATACATATGTCTTTATACCAAGGGCATGATACAAATATAAGAAACTCTATCAATGGGGGGATTAAACAGCATATAGCTCGACTCATATAGTTGAAAGAGAAAAAATAAATCGACCCAAGACCTAAGAAGAGACTCACAGAAACTCACAGGCATAATATTTACAAGCCTTGATGCAGTCAATGTGGGAGGGGAGATATTTTGCAATCTATTAGCACAAATGAATGGATTTTTCTCCTCCATCACACCTTGTCGATTATAGAACATACCTAGGAAGAGGGAAAATGACGGATGGGGAGAAAATTTGAGGAAAAATGGAAGGAAAGGGAAAATCCATTTAGCCAAGCCCTAACTAACTAGAAGGATGGAGTGAGAAGTAGAAAGATAAGAGAAATTGGGATAAGGAGAATAGGAATCAAAAGACCACAGTGAGAGGAGAGTAAGGGAGAAGGAACTGAGAGTGAACAAGATGAGGAGATGGCAACCAAAGGTAAGGAAGTCACTAGGTAACTACTTGAAGGGTGTTGTTGCAAGGAGGGTGTCACACTTGGACATCATGGGGCTTGCACCACGAAGATAAAAAACTAAATTCTGATGTCAGAGGTAGGCCTCCATGATGTTGTTGAACTATAAATTTGACATTTACTGCATCAAAATACCACTTCCTTGCATCTAATTAACAATCGAGTTCTCAGGTCTAGTGCAATGGGAAAATCACTACCATGAATCTCTTTAGAGAACTACAATTTCCCAAAGATCTCATAGTCATATATTTGTTGGTTAGTTTTATAGTCCAATATTCAAGAACCCTACCGTCAAGCTTGTGGCTTAGTCACCTTCCAACTAATGCGATAAAAACACCTAGTAATATTTTCACACTGAACACTATACAATAAATATAACCCTAATATCTTAGTGAAGAACAAGTAACTAACTAGAATCTGGAAGGGTTTTTGGATTGACTGTAAGTGAAACTCATTGCAGTTAGGTGTGCCAATGTGTGCTGAGTGTTAGAGAGTGCTAGGAAAACACAAGGGAGCACTAGGTCAAAATGCATGGAAATGAATGAATAAGAGTGTGTGACAGGGAATGTCAATAAGTTCCAGGTGTGGTAAGAGGGGAGTGACATGGTATGCTAAACATCACTAAATCATTCTAGCGTGCCAGAGTGACATGCAACCAATATGTGATAGGTTCCAAGGTGTGCAAAATAGTGTTAGGAAGTGTTAGGGAGTGTTAGGGAAACACAAAGGAACACTAAGTGAAAATAATGCATGCAAATGAACAATTAAGAGTTTATGGCAGGAAGTGTCATTTATTTCAAGGTGTGTTAAGGAGGGAGTGACAAGGTATGCTAGGCAGTGCTAAGGCATTCTAGAGGCTAAGGAAACATGCCAAGATGTGCTAGGTGCTAAGGTGTGCCAATAAATGCTAGGGAGAGTTATGGAGTGTCAGGGAAAAACAAGGGAGCACTAATTTTAAATGCATGGAAATGAATGAATAAGAGTGTGTGACAAGGATTGTCAATGAATTATAGGTGTGCTAATGAGGGAGTGACAAGATATGCTAGGTAGTTCCAAGGAATGCTAGAGTGCCAGGGCGACATGCCAAGATGTGCCAAGTCCTAGGGTGTGTCAATGTGTGTCAAGGAGTGCCATGAGAACACAAGGGAGAACTAGTTCAAAATGCATGGAAATGAATGGATAAGAGTGTGTGATAGGGAGTGTTAGCAAGTTCCAATTGTGTTAAGGAGGGAGTGACAAGGTTATATGCTAGGAAGTGCCAAGGCATACTAGAGTGTCACGTCATGTTAGGGAGTGGTTGGGTATGTTAGGGAGTGACAAATCATGCCAATGAATTCAGTGGATGATAATGTGTGCCATGTAGTGCCAATGGATTGTTATACATGCCAGATGTTATGGCATGTGAAGATGTAAACTATGTTTATTAGTTGTTTTATGGGCATAGTTGGATGTGAGCCTTGACTTGGTAACTTGTTAAGTGGGATGAGTTAAGATTGGACATGAGAAACCTAAGGTGAGTTATAGGCCATTAGGGGAATAAGGCATAGTCTAGTTGTAGTAAATGTAACATGGTAAATTTGTTGTAGTCGAGGAAGGACTTGGTTGGGTTCCTAAGTCTAAAAGAAAATAAGGGTAGTTATGAGGGCATGATAATTAAGGAGTGCCATGGCTTGCCAAGGAATGAAAAGGCATGCTGACATATGCCAGATAGTATCAATGCATGTCAAGGAGTGTTTGGGAGTGTCAGGGAATCACAAGGGTGAACTAGGTCAAAGTGCATGGAAATGAATGAATAAGAGATTATGCCAGGGAGTGCCAGTGAATTCTAGGTGTCCCATGGACGAAGTGTGTTAGGAGAATTTCATATTAGGAATTGTAAGAAGAAATCCTACGATTGTTATAAGAGGATGGAAAAAGAAATTTCAGACAAAGGGATACTTTGGTCTAGGCACAGCGCTATTTTTTAATGACTTGGTTGGGTTCCCAAGTCACAAAAGAAGTAAGGCTATCTATGAGTGCTAAAGAAGGAAAACTATTTAATTGGTCCAACATACTGCCTCATCAACTGAAGGAGCAGGTCATGAAGACTCGACAGTCACCTGAAGGTATGCATGAAGAGATTTACATGTTTGCCTACATCCTAGATGCAGTCCATGCCCGACATGAGTTCTCGGGCTTGGAGTGGGCATGGTCACCGATGGAGACTATTGTGAACACATATTTCAAGTTGTTGTCTGAATGCAGCTTCCTAGGAATAATCACATGGCTATCTGGCCATTTTTTCACCCTAGTGTACAAGATGATATTTGAACAGGATCCACCCTGCATGTCAAAGGAATAAATTGAGGCATTGTTAGGCATTGCAGATTGGTATGCCTCACCGTCCAACACTTTCATCCAAATGTGAAATGTCGAGAAGCCTCCACATGTTCTTTCCAAGTTTCCTTGGATGTAATTGTTGTTACACAGCATTCGTCACTGTCCCTGTACTCCCCATTCCTTGATCCTGGAGGACCTCTACAGTGAACCCCACATGATTTGCCTTCATGGAGAAAATCCCATCATGTCCCTCTTCACGAGCATATCATTTCCCTTTTTCACTATTTCCCCTTAAACTTTTGTTTTGGCCAATTTATAAGACTGACGCTAATGACCTTTGTCTACCATGTGCCAATGTGTAGATATTAGCACTATTCCCTGCACAGATTGGTGCGACTAAGCTGTGTTCCAATCACGTGGTCCTGTTATGGAAAGTTTTTTTAAATTAGAGCTGAAGCTTCCATCTCTAGAAGCTTCGTAACGGAAGTCTGGTAAATGGTTTCGCCGGATGGAGTCGAGGATGATAGTTTGGGCTCCTTTCCCTTATAATGATGGAACTACCTCAAGGGATAAGTCCTTCTCCCATGAGAAGAGGATCCATCTCCCATCCATATTTCCTATATAAACCTCCCTTCTTCCCAATCACAAACTAGTGTGAAAATCAGAGTTAGAGTTTTGGCTGAGTGTGAATATACTAGACAAGCAAGCTATTACTAGTTGTAGAAATATAGTTATGTGAGGGAGAAGTGTGTTTGGTTTGGAGTGAATCCTAAATGGAAGAGTCTTTAAATTATTATTGTTTAAATCCATAACTAAGTGTTAGTAGAAGTGTGTGGGAAACTAGTCTTGTGAGAGGAAGACTGCGACGTCAAGACGAATGGTTGTAATCTCTCTTCGATTATTAATATATGCAACTATGAATTGATTTCCTACATGTTTTGTAATATTACATATTCATGTCTTAATGCTTCTTGTCTTATTAAGTAGGTTGAATTGTAATTTTTCTATTACTATGTTTGTGTGCTATTGTTGTTTACTTGTTTCAGGAGTTTGAAGAAGGAAGTGAGAGATTGCGGGAGCAAGCAAGAGAGGACATCATCAAGCAGGATAAGTGACCAAGAGGTAGGCCCTCTTGATTGATTATAACCTAAGGAAATATTCCATAGAATATATATGTTGTGGCTAGACGAATTCGTTCGTGTCCGCATTTATAATTTTACTTCACCAAAAATTGGTAACTCTGCTGGGGAGATCTCATCCTTTTGTTTGTTTTGGATTTCATGATTTTGTGAGAATTTTTCTAGTTTCATGTTTTCCCTTTTCTTTTGTTGCTTTTCTACTACTTAGTGGCTTAAGTCTAAAATCCATAGTAGTAGATCTAGTCCTTGTTTTGAATTTTTTTTTTTTTTCTTAGTTCCCTCAGACAATGCATTTAATTGGCTGACAGTTGTGTTGATCAACGCGAATTGTAGAGGAACAGTTGCGTCTACCCGCTTCTGGTGCTTGTTGTCAGTTAGGCAGTTGCACAGATCCTTGTAAGTGAAGATTAGGGCTAGACCCCAATCTTGGCTAGTGTGTTCTACTTTTGCGCTTTTGACCCTGTGAGCCTCTTGCCTATTTTCTCCCTAATTAGAAAGCTACTTTTCGTTTAGTTTTTGCTTGCTTGTAGGCTTGTCATCTTGTTGTTTTGATCGAGTCTGAGTGTCTAGCGACACTAAGGCATCTAGCTAGTCACCCATTCAGCAACTTGTGGACTCATCAAGTCCGGTTCTAGGTGTGTTTGCTCTTGCATTTCTTTTTGGTCCCTCTTATGACTTTGACCTCTTTTTGCACAAGTTTGAAAAAATTTTGTTTACTAGTTTGAACGTCTTTTTCCGACATGGATTACATTGTCAGTTGTGTGTTTGGTAAAGTCGGCGTTTCATTGATCTAAATGAACTTCTATTTTCATGTTTGCATCTGCTTGAAGAGCTCATAGTCTCAAAAAAAATTTCATTGAAAGATTGTATGCAAAAAGTCTTTTTCGTTGTTTCATGAGAAAAAATATGAAATTCTAGCTTGTTGCATCATCATGATTTGCATCTCTTAAAAAATAGAATTGCATTAGCATTTGAAAAGGAAGATAATTTTTTCTTCATTTCGCAAGGACTGATAGATAAATGCTTCTCAGGAAATTAGGAATTGGAATGCATTTTTCATTAGTTTATTTTTCGAAAAAGTGAAGTAGTGAAAGATCATTTCGTTTTCAGTTGCTTGATTGTTTGCATTTGATTGAGTAGTTTCTACCCTCTCTAGTGTAGGCATTTCATCAAATTGAAAGGGTCTTGTCCCATTTAGTTTCATTTTAGGTTTTTAAAGTAGCATCGTTAAGACCTGAAAACTATAACTTAACTCAAGATCAACTCTAAAATGAATTCAATTTACCTAAGGCACATTTGACATTAATGATCACATCTAGAAGGTCTAGGCTAGAGATGTGTTCCAGCATCTGTAAACCTAGCAGTTGTTGATACCTTTGGCATTAGACAATGCCTAGCACAGATTTTTGCTCCCCGTACTATCCTGTATATAATGGGAGACCCCACTAGGCTGCAATCCTTTTATCCCTAGGAAGTTGAGTCCACTTCCTTGCGAACATGATACACCGAACACAACATTCGAGGAGATTGTTTGCTCGTACTTCTTGGTTCACCATGAGTTATTTTGAAATTCACAGTTTCCTAGTAATCATGTCTACCTAGATCATCTAAAGTAGTCATTTGATCTTTTTGACTCATTAAACATAAAATATCATCCGAGCACTTGTACATTCGAGCTCATTTCCAATCGAAAGCGATAGAGTCATCTTTGTTTCTTTCTCGACTCTTAAGAAATGAAAGAACATCAGTCTGTTACATGTCTTAAATAATTGATTGGACAGGATCCAAAACATCCTATTAAATATTTTACCAAATCGTGAGTTCCCTTAAAATGACATTTTAAAGCCTTGAAGTTATTTTTTTAGTTGACTAAGAAAAGGTCATCGTGGCTTAACCATCTGGTTCACCCATTTCCTCTTCATCTCCTCTATCTTAAAGATTGTCCGAGGAGCCACTTCCTGAGTTATTAGAGCCATTTGAGAACAAAAATGTTGAACTCGCAATTATTTTGACTATTCAACCATTATCATATCGTCCTCCACCTACTTTCGATTCAGGGTCATCTGCTGGTCTTGACTCGGAATCTTCGAATAATCCCGTTCGAACTCTAGAGAACTTGTTGACCACTGATGGTCAGTTTGGACTGGTTATCTATCCTTTAAACCCTCTATTTGATGTTGTTGAGATATCACCATAGTGCCCTTACAGTCCGTACGATCAACTGGGTGTTCCTTTGGAACTATCCCCTAGTACACATTCGGATGTTTGTCATCGTTTGTTTCCAGACATGGAACCCGAAGGCAATGCTCTAGTCACTTCTACGAATGTGTCCAAAGTCTCAAATCCACACACTGTTGAGGGGGAAGAATTGTAGTTGTATTTCCCTCCAAAGGGTTTCCCTTATTTAGAAGGTATTCCCTCCAGCTTGCCACCTAGCTATGTGTCTTTATGGCACTTAGTTTCAGGGACACCTAGTGCCTCATCACTCTACCATAACTATGTTAGGGCATTAGGCATCAAGCCTACGTCAGGTCTGTTCGTTACGAACACAACTTCCCAACCAGTTCTTACTTTAGTCCCGATGTAGCCCACCGTCCTGAACACTCTTGTATCATCAATCTCAGTTATGCATCAGTCGAAACCGATAGTTTCAAAGATTGTCTTTGCCAATTCTTTTGTCCTGTTAGTCAGTGGCCACATTGTGCCACCGCCTGGGGGGCAAAACCTAAATGTCTCTATGATGTCAAGTGCCACTAATGTGAGCGGCTCACAAGCTCACATGCTTGGTATAAACCATCCCTCTTTTGGTATTATTTACAACCCTATTGACCCTACTGCATCAAACAATATCTAGTACCAACAGGTCCAGAATCCTGGTGGTCTATCTGGATCCAGAAATGTTTAGTATTAGCAACCCTATGGGGCTCAGGTCCAATACCAAAATCCTTACATTCCATATGGTTCTCAAGGATTGGTTAATAAACCTTACATCCTCTAACCTACGCAGTACATCCAGCCTGGCTACGGCCAAATTCAGTTCGGTAATTTCCTGAGCACTGTTCAAGTACCCTTGCAACAGCAAGGACAACTTTTGCAACAACCAAGGCAGCCTTTGTTACCACAATGCAAACCTTTGTTGCAACAAGTGTTTTCCGTGCAACAACAAGGAAAGATTATCCCACAGAAAGGTCACCTACAACAACCGCAAGGTTGGTCCTTTCAACAATTGCAGCAGGCCGCATAGCAGCAGATGCAATATGCTTTGCATACCTCTCAACCCATATCCTCGCAGGGCCAACCTATAAAAACCCAAGGACAAATTTTGCAACCGCAAGGTTAGAAAAACCAACCTGGGCAACAGAAACCCTTCTATACCTATCAACAAGGGCAACCCTTGCAGGGACAAGTACAAAGTCAAATCTTGCAGCAGTAGGTGCAAAATCCTCTTGTCCAGGGTCAATAAGTTCAGGATCCTGTCGGCCAAGGTACACCAGGTAGAGAATCCCTACGTCCAAGGTTAACAAGAATATCAACTTTATGCCCAAGGACTATAGGTCTAGAACCCTCCTATTCAAGGACAACAAGCCCAACAACCCTATGTTCCAGGACAACAGGTCCCATACCCATATGTCCAAGGTCAACAAGCTCAGCAGCCTTTTAACCCATACGTTAGCTATCCGCAACCTATGCATGGGCAGTTTCAAGGTATTCAAGGTTCGAATCCTCCCTTTGTCAAGGTAATCTGCAATGGGGGCAGCCTCAGATGCCATATGGCCAAAATCCCCCACTGTGGGGTCAAAATCCTTGCCAGCAGGGATGTGCTCCTCCTTATGGGTCTACCTATCAACCTCCCATGCCTTTTAACACTCAATTACCTTTATTGGTTGCACTTGAGTTACTGGATGTATCCCATCTTACGAATGATCCAATTATTCACTTGTCGTACTGGCCTCCAGTACTGTCTGAGATACCAAGTGATTGCCCAAAGTTTGATGGAAAAGATAAAGGCGATCCTCAAGTCCATTTGATGACATATCACCTTTGGTGCTCGTCGAACTCATACGTGGATGATTCCATTTATCTTCATCTTTTCCAATGAATCCTCACGGGTGCCGCAGTAAAATGGTACATCGAGCTACCTCGAAGTACTTTTCATGACTTCAATTCGTTAGCCATGGCCTTTCTCACACATTTTCAGTTGTCGGTTCGTTATGAAATAGGAACCTATCTAATCACATCGCTTAAGCAAGAAACTGTGATGTACATCTCTGATCATATCCATGAATGGAGATGTAGACGTCGACTGATCAAGTTCGAGATAGTTGATCAGTTGCTCACCAAATGGTTTACCAAATCGTTAGTAGGCCCAATTGCTCACGATATAGCCATGGGTGGATGCATCACTGAAGAGCAAGCCATCACTCGTGCCCAGTACTTGGACCTGGTCTATTCTCAGTCTAGCACCTTATACAAATTATTACCCAATGCTCCGCAGCCATCATCTGATCCCATGACATCGAAGTCACTCGTTGTTCCTCCCGTTGATGTAGTTAGTAGTTCAGTATCCCAAGCCCCTGCCGAAAATTCTTCCAAACAAAAGTCAGTCTCGAATACTACTCCTAACAGTTAATCATAAAAATCTCCAGGCCTTGGTAAAACCTCATAGGTCCATGTTGTCAAATCTACCACAGTAGACAAATCCTCGAAAGGAAAGTAGAAAGGCAAAGGCAAAGCTAAAGCCGATGCCCCGAAACAGGATCCTCCCAAATTATCTGCTAGCGAATCTTCGCAACGGAAACCTAAGTATCCTTGCCTCATTTGCGAGAAGGATCACTATACTAATAATTATCCACGATGACCTGAAGTTAGTTGTTTGCTCAAGGGGACCCCTACTGTCCTCAAAGAGCCTTTTCCATCTCAGCAGACTCAGATGGTAGACAAACCCCAATCTTCTCCCTCTAGATCTCAAGTGTTCATGATAAGCATGCTAATTAATGTGATTACTCGAACGAAGGATTACCAAACTCTAGCTCCCACAGTAGGGAAAGAAAAAGAAGCGCCATCTTCTTCTTCTACCCCGAGTTCTGGCCCTCTACAAATCAAGCACCCTAACCCTGATTCAGCTAGACGGCCACCCTCTCAAGGTGTGCTATGGAAATCCTCGTATAATCCCAATGCCTGAGCCACTCAGCATTACAATATTGTTGAAGATTTAGTTCAGGCACCGTCGGCTATGTCAACTCTCAAGGTACTCCAAAGCTTCCCATCACAGTGGAAATCTTTGTTGTCAGCTACCGAGGGCATCGATCCCTCCGATTCTAATTTGATCTGTATCGATCTAGAGAACCATGTTCTGAGACTCCCTCATCAGATTTCCTTTCTTATTCAAGTAATCATTAATTAAAATACCATCCACTACACTATCATCGATGAAGGTGCTTCTACCTGCATCATGTCAACTGCGTGCTAGAAAGCTATTGGTTCCCCTGCTCTGAACTAGTCTCCGAACACATTCGAAGCTTTTGATGGGCACAATTCATGACCCTTTGGTGTCTTACCCAACCTTTCCATCACCCTAGAAGGCAAGACAGTGCAAGTCGAAGTAGATATTGTTGACGCCAATCTCAATTATAATCTTCTACTCCACCAAAATTGGACCCATGCCATACATGTCATGGCCTCCTCTTTGTTTCATGTGATCCATTTTCCCCATCAAGGGAGGATTGTCACCATTGATCATATGTCTTTCTTTGCCTCTTCCTCGTCTGATGGAAATATTTCATATGTCAAGCACTCTGGTGATCCCTTTGAGAGTGTGGGGGCAGGTCTCTTCAAATATTCTACCTTAATGGGGATTTTTCCACTCCCACCTCCTCATGTTGCCTCTGTCAACATGATCTCGGTCAAATCTGATCCTTGGGTCATACCTGCACCAGATCTAGTTGATGCTTGGGGCAATGTCATGTTTCTTAGTCCTACCGAAGTCAATACGTGGAAATTGTTTCAACTATAGACTCTGCATCCTTTGATTCTCATATCTCGAAGACCTCTCTCGATGTGTATTCTCAATCCCCCTAGCTTGGCGCTTTCAAATCATGTGATCCCTTAGCCGAAACCTTCCTCACCGATGAAGGTATCGTGGAAATCATGTCTCTTGAGGAACCATCATGTATCGATCCCCATCATCGCTCCTCATTCCTACCTCACCTTATGGTCATGCCTACCTCTTTCGAAGAGTCCTCTTCTCCATTTCCACCACCGACTGTTACTCATGAAGTATGGTCGAAAGGAAATTTGGGTAATATTACCCAAATGATGTTGATTGACATTTCTATCAAACCTGGTGTCGTTGAACATGTTCATATCAGGGTATCTTGTTCTCCAAATGAGATCAAGACATATAATTGTCTTTTTCAGGAATTTCATGATGTGTTTGCTTAGTCTTACAAAGAAATGCATGGCATTGAACCTAGAATTGTGGTGCATGAAATACCAAACTATCCAAATTCGAAACCTGCTCACCTACACCCCATCATTAGCATTGGATACTTTTCCAAATGGGACATCGATTATATGACATGTAACCCTTGTTCATCCAGGGTTATGGATACATTATTGTTGTCATGCATTACTTCACCAAATGGGCTGAAGTGATTCCTACATATTCGATAGATGGTAAGATAGTAGCTCAATTCCTTTTTAACCATGTTATGTCCAGGTTCAGCGTACACCAAGCCATTGTCACAGATCATGGCTCCCATTTCAGAGATTACATGATGGCAGAATTAACATCTGCATTGGGCTTGCACGATGATGGGTTGACCCCATATTACTCGCAGGCCAACGGCCAAGTTGAAGCCGTGAACAAAGTCTTGGTCATTGTGCTTCAGCGTACTATTGGGATGTACAATTCAAATTGGCATCTCATGCTTTTTTCAACTTTGTGGGCCTACCAAACTTCATTCAAAGATGCAACTGGTTTCACACCATTCCAGCTGGTCTGGAAGCAACATTACCAATCGAAGGTGAGATTCCTTCACTTAAGTTAGCTTTTGAACTCCTCCCTGAAGCATCACCTCAAGAGGAACACATCTTATATTTAGGATGACTGGATGAGACTCGTCGTCTCGCTGCCATGGTCATCAAAGCACAAAAGAAACGGGTCAAATCCCATTTCGACCAATCGGTCTCCCCTCGTGCTTTCTCTAAAGGTGATTTGGTCTTGTTATACGACCAAGCTAATGATATGTTGGGGGCAGGCAAGTTCGAACCTATGTGGCATGATCCCTATATTGTAAAATATGTTTTGCAGAAAGGATCCTATGAACTTATTGATTATGAAGGAAATCCTCTCGATAAGCCCTGCAATGGACTTTACCTCAAAAACTACTATGCTTAGTTTATCTTGCATGGTTACTTATGTACATTAGTGTGTGATTCATTTCTGTACAACATGGTTTTGTGTGAAATTTTTCAAACAAACTTCATGTTTACTATGCTTTTCTTGCTTCGTAGATGTCTGCAACTCCTCACATTGGTTTCACCGACAGTTCTTGCCGAAGTACCTAGAACCTATCATCCGCGGCACGGGCTATCTATAACCCTAACGGTGATTTGATTGAACTTCCAGGTATCTTCCTAGGTCGTACAACCAACAACATTGTTGAATACAGTGCGGTCAACGAACTGTTTTCAAAAGCCATCGCTCTAGGCATCATAGAATTGGTTGTCAACCTGGATTCACAACTTGTCGTCCTTCAACTCAACGGGCAATATTCCATTAGGAACCCTCAAATATTACAAATGTATATTTGTATCTGTTTGTTGGAAAGACATTTTGATTATATTACATATCATCATATTCCTAGATCCATGAATACATTAATAGATTCATTATCTAATTACGTGTTGGATAGGCATTTGCGAAACATGTAAAAGATAAGACAAACCATTTGTAACATAATAGATAGGAAAATACAGTATATATTATATTTATATGTGTGTGAGAATGTTTGATACATCAAAACCCCAAAAAATAATATGTGTGTCCATAATAACATCGGCGGCTCGCAAGCCTCGTACATATGTGGCACGCAGGCCTCAAAAAATATGTAAGTACTGGACCTAGGAACTACTCAACATGGTGGTCATGATAGCACGAGACAACTCATATGACATGACCCAGCAATTGGTAGATCTAATATGAGACTCCCACTGTATGCCTCCAGTACTGCCGAGGCATGTCACCTATATGGGCATACTTTGGGATACCATGAGTCAACCCCTAGAGGTTTCTCACAATATCCTCCTCGTTATCACTCCCTTCCTAATATGGGGCGACAAAATCAATAGGACGGGAATATCGCCTGGCTATCGGGGACATCTTGGCTGGCCGCTCTGGTCCAACATCTGCATACACAAGAGAAATGTTATAAGCATGCATATACCAAAAACAATTTGAAAAAAATAAAAATCAAATTTGGTTTCGTTTTTACTTTCTTCATCAAAGTCCTCCCCATTTGGCAAGGGCATATCCAGGTCTCCATGGAAATCAGTGTCGCTATACGGCCAGTCCTCCACAATGATTTTTTGTCATCATAGCCATGAAAGGAATGTTGGTCGGTAGGACATCTGATGACCCCTAGTGATCTTGGGCATCAAATGACTCCAGTGGCCCATCTTCGGATCGTGTGGCACAAGAGGATCAACCTCAGTCAACTGGTATTGGAACAATGGCACTCATTCTAGGAAAAAAGTCACAAGTACTGATCCAAAGCCAAATTGCTTCATATTTCCTGCCTTCACCTTTAACAACTAGTGCTTGATGTTCATCTTCATGACCTCTGCCTAGTTGAATATCGTAGGAGTTGTGCAGTCAATATCATAAAGGAACTTCAACTTTTTAGTATCATGTTTTACCTAGGACCCTGCCACTCTATTGATGGTCAACAGAAGCACCCTCAATGTCAAATCCTATACATTAGAAATCTTGATCTTCCTACTTTTTGATTTCAAGGCCTCAGGACAGTTCTCGGCAAGCAAGGAAGATATGCTTGCCCCGATCGGATGTGACCCATACAAGTTCACTGGCTCACCTCTGTGGAACATCCCAGTGATGAAGTAGATGTCTGAAGTTGTCAACTCCAGCTCCTGGTCCCCAATGACAAAAATATCATGATTGATGTCCCTAAGGCTTATCAAGTACCAAATACATTCAAGCTGGGCCCACATCCCTGGTGTGAGGAAAAATTTGAGGAGCCCATAAGCCCTCAAAGCCTCCAGGAAATTTAGATGATTCATTGCCTGGATATCCACATCTTCATGTTCTCTTTCCTTACAATCCACCATTTTTGGCAATTTCTCTCCTGCAAAAGCCATTTATTTGAGTCAATCATCAATTTTAACACATAAAATTCAAGTTTTAATGGTCAGTTCTTGAAAAGAATTGTTTTTTCCCTATCCACAGCACTGGCGCGCCTGTTTTAGAAATAGTTGCACTGGTCGGTGTGAATGGTTGTGCAAATAACTCTTGACTGGTGCAATCTCATGCTCGGAAATTGTGCCGACCAAGAGAAATTTTCTTTTCTCAAAAACCTCCCTAAAAATAAAAATAAATGGCTAAAAACATAAATAAATGGCATGAAAATGGAGCTTAAGGCTTTGGCTGTTACCTGGAACTGACGGCTTGTCGATTGACCTCTCGGATCTCCCGCAATCTACTCCGAAAAAACTAGGGAAAAAGTGGTAAAATGTCTTCATTGCAATGGTAAAAATATATTTACTTTTCCCCTTTTTATTCATTTTTGCATGAAAATATCAGGTTTTGTAAATATTTTTGACCTATTTTGCCTCAAGGGCTCGATAATACACTTTGCCTTGCTTGTGCAACGACAGGTGACAGATGTTCGATGATGGCAATGAGTCATATTTCAGCTCTTTTCTTGACTCGTTAAACCCATATGGAAAGATCGTGAAGTATTTTTCGCTTTTTGACTCGTTAAAGAGAATAAAACTAGGGGTTCTGCTTTCAACTCTTTTCGGACCCTTTAAAAACAAGAATATGTTCGAGCCCTTGTAGTTTCGAACTTGTTAATGAATGATAAACATCATGTGCCCAATATAAATTTACCCCTTTTTCGAGCTAGGAGGCACTATTTACGAAAAAGGTACCCCGTGACTGAAATGGTCAAGCAATTTTCTCAAGTATTGTTTTCTACTTTTTCATGCTTGAGAGGCACAAGTGTACGAAAAGGGACCATGTGGAGTTTTCTTTTATGTGTCTTTTTCAAACTCTCTAAACATGAAAAAGATGTTGAGTTACACCTTTGTCAAACTCGTTAAACTATTAAACGACATTGGATTCGTCACCATGATGAACACGAGCTTCTCCTTCCCAGGGCTCATTAAAATTACTAGGTTGGATTCATCCGAAGGATGAACTTCCAGTGCAAGCATATGCTATCCCCTTCAAGATTGCGGTTAAAAACTAATTGGGGTACTCGTTAAATGGTGGGGGTAAATTTGGAAATCTATCAACTTGTGTCAGCAGCTCACTCTTGAACATGACACTCTTTGTTGCTTGTCGGGTTGGGATATCCTCCTTTGTATCATTGACCTTCCTAGGTTTGGGTTGTTCAGTTTGCCTTCCATTTGATCTCTGTGATGTCATCATGACCACCAATCCTATGCATCCAAAAGTTGTCAAACTTCCGGTTGTGTCGCCGATATGTTCAAGAGTTTTCCTTCTGCAGTTACACTTACCTCTATTTCTCTGTATCATCCAAAATAATTTCACATCCTCTCATCTCAAGTCAATGATGTGGGATTCATTATGGCCCTCCTTCGACACGGTCGCTTTCCATCAACTTCAACTCATTATTTGGGAAGTCAATCGAGAGACTCCCTTTCAGAACCTTAGAGCTTGCATGCCTTAATGGCAAGTACTTCGCACTTGACAACAAGTTCACATCATTGGCTTTCGATCGAGTGATGTCATGGGTGTTCGACTTCAGTTACTGTATTCACATTACGTGAATTGTGTTGATAGTACCTTGAGGGCCATTGTCATTATTGGTGGTTTCTCTCGCGCTTGTTAACAGTTTATATCATTGACTCGTAATCAAGTGACTTTCTAGTATGTGCGACATCAACACATTTATTCTCATGCTAGGATTTGTACTTTGATCTGGTCATGTTGGAGTGCAAGACCCTGGACTCAGATTACAAAAGTTATAGGTTTCGAAGTGATGTGACATGGTTGTGATGATATGCTTGTCTCTTTCAGATCGCTGGTTGCGACCAAGCCATGAATGATATGTGATCCTTCTCATTATTGGATGGTTGCGACCATGCCTTGGTTTCATTATGATCCTCTTTGACGGATGGTTGTGCCCATGCCTGCATCCATTTACATGATCATTCTTTAGATGGTTTTGTCCATCCCATGATTCATGTATCATTTGACAAAAATCTCAGTTTATGTATATGTATCTTTACTTGCTTGTAGGTTTTCCGATGGTAGACCGATTCCCCACACTGATGTATAAATAATTTCATCTCTCACTCCTATCTAGCCTTCACGCTTTAGGGGAAATCTATTACACATCATTTCGTCACTGTCCCTATACTCCCCATTCTTTGATCCTGGAGGACCTCTACAGTGAACCCCACATGCTTTGCCTTCATGGAGAAACTCCCATTATGTCCCTCTTCATGAGCAGATCATTTCCCTTTTGCACCATTTCCCCTAAAACTTCTATTTTTCCCAATTTACAAGACTAGCGCTAATGACCTTTGTCTCCCCTGCGCTGATGTGCAGAGATTAGCACTATTCCCCACGTTGATTGGTGTGACTGAGCTGTGTTCCAGTCGCACCAGTCTTATTATGGAAAGTTTTTTAAATTAGAGTTTAAGCCTCCATCTCTAGAAGCTCTGTAACGGAAGTATGGTAAAAGGGTTCGCTAGATGGGGTCGAGGATGACAGTTTGGGCTCCTTTCCCATAGAATGATGGAACTACCTCAAGGGATAATTCCTTCTCCCATGAGAAGAGGATCCATCTCCCATCCATCTTTCCTATATAAACCTCCCTTCTTCCCAGGCACAAACTAGTGTGAAAATCAAAGTTAGAGTTTTGGCTGAGTGTGAATACACTATACAAGAAAGCTATTACTAGTTGTAGCCATCTAGTTGTGTGAGGGAAAAGTGTGTTTGGTTTGGAGTGAAGCCTAAGGGGAAGAGTCTTTAAAATATTGTTGTTTGAAGCCATCCTGAAGTGCTATCAGAAGTGTGTGGGAACCCGGTCTTGTCAAAGGAAGACTACAACGTCAAGATGAATGGTTGTAATCTCTCTTTGAATATTAATATATACAACTATCGATTGATTTCCTATATGTTTTGTAATATTACATATTCGTGTCTTAATTCTTCTTGATTTATTAAGTAGGTTGAATTGAAATTTTTCTATTATTATGTTTGTCTGCTATTGTTGTTTACTTGTTTTAGGAGTTTTAAGAAGGAAGCAAGAGATTGCTGGAGTGAGCAAGCAAGGACATCATCAAGCTCGATAAGCAACCAAGAGGTAGGCCCTCTTGATTGATTCTAACCTAAGGAAATCTTCCATAGAATGTATATGTTGTGGCTAGACCCATTATTGGGCTAGAGGAATTCATTCGTGTCTGCACTTATAATTTTACTTCACCACACTTGTCATGCAAAAAGTATCATATCACACCTCAGTAGTATTGACAACTAGATTGTAGCGGAAGAAGAAGGTACCTTGGCCCGCTCTTCCATTGCAGATTGGATTATATGAGATCCAGAGTATCAAGCAAGCGGATTTCGAATTAGGACAGATGAAGAAGTACCCATTCGACCTCAGAAGATTCAATCCACATGACCCACATTTCATTGTGAAGGATCACTACACGAGAGTTCATTTCAACTGGATCCCATGGGGCATTTCATTGGGCCGAGGAGCACTCATGGAGGTATTGTTACAATTCCTCCAGACCCAATGAACAGGTTGGCTTCATTGTGGAGTGGTTAGCGAAGCAACATGGAGTAGCATCATGGAGAGCACCAATAGTAGTAGCAGTAGCAGCAACAGCAGTAGAGGCAACAGAGCCAAGCATACATATGCGTGACAAAGCGAAGAGGAAGATTGTCGATCGCATGGAGGAGGATCAAAGTTGCAGGTTTTGAGTAGATCCACTAGTAGAATAAGCAGTTATGGCTATTCAGGGAAAGAGGTAGCAGTACAACAAGTGAATCACGTGAAGGTAGAGGGATAAGAAGAGAATGGAAGAAGTATAGGAGGAGTTGCATGAGTTAAGGGAGCAACTCTGAAAAGAACAAGAGCTGCACAAACATAAGAGGGAAACATAGTAGTAGCATATACATCAAGGGGTGCAACATGCGTAGATAGACAAAGCAGCTCATGTACAAGTACTTGATTCATCTGAATAGCTGGCATTAGGTGAACATGGTGAACCATCGCAGGAGCGAGACTTCACTCATGATATAGAACAATCACTTCAACAGTTGGATGTAGACATGGAGCAGCAGGAGTTGGAATAGGACACCAACCTCATGCCTCACCACAAATAGGTCGACTCACCCACTTCAATGCATCCAGATGATGAGCAAGTCTCAAATGACTAAGGAGGCACTGAGATCCTTGGTGGTTAACTGGAAGGAGATATGTGCAACATCACTTTTGACGAATCTCATCATAGAGTTGTGCAGTATCACAGAGTACCAACTTCAGAGGATCAAACATCTCCTGCAAAAGTTGAGGAGCGAGTGAACATGACTGATGTGCACAAGCATCCAGTTGCCTTTTCCAATGCAACCAGAGTGTATGTCGAAGCCACTAGCTCAAGTGTTCACTTTCTGATAGTTGAGAATGACCGAATGGTGTAGTAACTATAGGTGGCCAAGCAAGGAGGAGACTTCGTGACAATTTCTACCCGAGCTAAACTGAAGAAGGCAATATTAGACGAAATAGTATCCCTTGACATAGTTATGCAAACATTATACTCCAATTTGGTACCGTGCACAAGGCAATCGTCCATCTCATCGGATGGCAGCAACAATGTGCTAGAAGAGCACACATCTTGATGAACGTGTATGCTTCTGTTGATAACATGCAAACATAGATGATAGATTACAAGGGAGCTCCACTTCACTTGCCAAGGATGGTGAGGGCCAATGTGGTCGAGCTGCAAGCATGTATCCAGAGTCATATCTGTAACTATGAGGACCTCCCACAACTCATCACTAGCATACAGGCTTCCCATGCACGAGTATTCAAGAGCATGGATGTTGTGGTGCACATACATGCGGTCCCATCACTTGGGACTCTCACCCAGGTGAAGACCAAGAAGAAGGTCCAATTAGAGCTTGACTTTGAACTTCGACGAGTTGATGCACATTGCCACCAGCCCAGACTTGCCTATTCGTGTAGACAACATGAGCAAGTATGTTGTTGGTCTGGCCACATTGAAGACAATGATGCACATTCTTTCAGACGAGTTGTATAGAGGAGCCCGAACAGTGTACCCATATTCTATGGAGGCAAGGTTAAGGTTTCAGACATATGTCACAGCGGAACACACGGACACTATCAAGGACTACAGATCTTGGCATCAATATGTTATTGTTGATCAGCATGAATATGTCAATCAGTTGGACTTCTCTAGTTGTCTAAGTCAGAGTGATGTATAGTTTGGCTTTCTCAAGCCCTTTTTGTTCACATGGGTACATGTGCATTGTAATGTTAAGTCATGTCAAGTGTAAGTCAAGTGTCAATGGTGGATGTAACAGTCATATCATAGGTGAAGAGTCATGAGGGTAGTTGAATGGTAACAAAGGGGAATGTCAAAGGTCACCCCACCCTTTGCTATAAATAGTCCCTCATTACTCATTGTATAAGCTTTTGGTCAGCCAATCTTCTGATAAGACTATCTTGGGAAGAGCTTGGATAGTATTGTAACATGCCTTGGCTTCTCTACTGCAAAGAGCTAGTTCATCTCTTTGGAGGAGCAAGTGGATGTGGCTATAATGTTCTAGTGTTGGGGCTAGTAGGTTTACATGGATGTATTGTATGATTGGAACTTACACTTCTTTATATAATAAGAGCCAACACGTTTTCATGCATATGTTGTTATTGTAGTTGGATTGTTCTGGTTGTTGTAGTGATGTATGTTTTTTAACTTACGTAGTTGTGTATGAAATACTTTGTATGCAATTATATGAATCTTGTTGAAAATGTGATGTTGGTTTAACCATCACTTTGAATTGTCAGACGATCTGCTTTCTAGCTTGTGATGCATCTTCGCTCGTGTGTTCCCTTCCTAGCTGAGTGCTATTATAGGTTGCCAAGGGGTGCACTCATCCCAACCCACCTATGTTAGAACCTCTCATGCACCTTCCTTGACTCATTGTAGCGGTCACACCCTTGCTACTAACAAAGTTATCTTACTTGCCTTTGTGCGACATCATGGTCAAGGCATTGCTTTATGACCCATTGTTGGGACTCCAACACCAAATGGTATGAGGTCTAATTGGGACTTCTTACCGGGGAGATCCCCTTGACATGTTGGTGGTTCCAACACTGTCAAGAGATTCCTTTGTCGAAAATTGAGTATAAAATCCTCCTTGGCACATAGTTGCATCCCTTCCTTGATAGGAGATCTACCACTTGATTCTACTCTCTATAGACATTATTAGAGGCCAGTATTTGAAAGGTATTCATCAAAGATCTTTCTCGGGTCTCAACGTGTGTGGCGATTTAGGGATTTCTGCAACTATCCCGATGCTTTTTGGGGAATCTCCTGTCATCATGGCCTGCACGGCCTCTTCAGTGGTCATCTCTCCGATATCCATGGCTTCTCTGGATGTATTTATACTGTTATTCCACAAATATCTCAACGATTCAGGTAGGTGCTCAAATAATACTTTTGACTTCAAAAGATCAAACAAATCGGAGTTCATAAATCTCTGGGCGTGCAATAGCTCAATCCTAAAATGGCCAAGTGTTCTTTAATGAATAGCCCTTTCCAATTTATAGCGCCTTTTGAATTCGAATTCAACCGTTCCCCCCAAATCCGATCCATCAATGCTCCCTTGGCGGCATATTTTCCCAAATCTAGCCCATAAAGTTTGCCTTATGTTCCTACCTCCCACTCCATTTGGTCTCAAACCAAGCATCACATCGTGAATAGTGACTACAATAGTCACTTTCCAGTCAACCTACGTGGCAGTGCAACTACCCTTGCGTTGCCGCAGACGTTGTCACACTTCACTCCTGCGCACAGTCTTGTCACATCGAAACTCCCAGGAAGAGTATTTTATAGTCCCATGCCTCCTTTCAGCTGCTTGAGGCACTAAGACTATGCTTCCTGTAGCTATTCAGTTGTTCGTGCCTCCTGTATATGGCTTCAACCGACTACCGTTTACTTTTCCTAGGAAGAGTTCGATATTTAACTTCTCCAACTGTACCGTGCTGCCATCTGTGATTTCCTTAATAACATACGGTCCCATCCCATGAAGCAAACTAAGAAACTCTTGGTGGTGGTCCCCAAGTATGTCAATGTAATTGAGCTCGAGCTGCTTTATCACTAAGGTCTTTCTATCAAGAAAGTCCTTCTTTATATCTTCCTCGAGCTTCTTGACTTCCGCTTCCACCATGGTGCTTTTCTCCCTCAACTAAACTCTTTCATTCATGAGTTCTTGGAGCCTAAGATCACCCTGTTGGATCTCCTCATCAAGTCCCAAATGGTCATCTTCGAGCTCTTCCAACAGCGCGAGCCTTTCTTCTGGGGCTCCACAGTCCATTACCCTTGTGAGCACCACTATGCACAGACTAGACATGATAGACTCCATAGATATACAGCCTCTACTCTATCAGGCAACCGAAAATGCATCTGTTTGAGTATGCGCAGGTCCCAACCACTTCATTGTGCGTTGCATACCTTGCTCAACACATTGCACACCTTGTCAAATGCTTCTGCGTGGATAACCTTCTGCAGGATTGTTCTTTCAACATACTGTCTGTCCAACCTTAAGAGCCAACTGCACATATGTCCCCCCAACACACGCTTATTGACCATACCTCTTAGCATGGAGTTCATGCGAAATCCACGTAAGTCGTTTTCCATATATCGGTATCCACTTGGCAAGATATGCACATAGATTATCCTGCCCATTTTATTTATCTGTCAATCACACTCTACGCTTCCCAAACCATGTGTGCATCATTCTCCTGCATTCATGCTAGTCCTCAAAGCTCCCTTTGTGCGTATCCCACACCTCGCAGGTGTAGCGCACAGTACCCAATTCAAAGTCTGGAAGCATTGCTTTTCCGGCACCTCCCTTTCAAACTTATTTAGGAAAGTATCTACCTCACTTATCCCATCATAAGTAGGCAGAACCCTCACTTCCATCGATATGTAGTGTAGTGATCTTGTCATCATATTACAGTTTAGCGTGGTTACCTCATCTAACCAGTTCTGCCATCGCTCTATCTCCTCATCAAAATCTTACGTATTGGAGCTTTTTTTCTCCCACGAGATCCATCCGTCCGTGGTGGGATTTACCCAATCTTGCTCTTCCGCGATTATTTTGTAGATGCAATCAAAATCATCATCACTTTCATAATCGTACACTAACTCTGTATAGTGCAATCCTTCAGCAGTGTCCAGAGGTATAACTACACGTAATGACCTCTTTTCAAAAATCATCTTACAGTTCTTCAAATTAATCACCCCATTCATGTCAGTGGCCCCATCGATTCCTAAAAGCATGGGATAGGGATTGTTGTCATCAACAATCTCAATTACTTCAAAGTATGCTAGCGTGCTCGCTCTCTCAATATCCATACTAATTCCTTGCAATCTCCCCATGGGTATTATTTTCTACTCGTTCGCCATTCACAGTTAAATAGGAGACCATTGTAGCATAGGTCCCCCCATGTGCTCCCATGTCTGCTTCGACAGAACATTCACGTCCGATCCTAAATCCAAAATTACTTGGTCCATCTCATATTCTCCAATCTGTGCGGTTAACCTCATTTCTCTTCCCATCCTCATCTTATGCTTTCCAATATTCTGGACTATGTGCGGTTCTCCTGTGGCAGTCCTAGCACATCTGTTAATGAGTTACTATAATCCTTTTACAACTTCACTGTCACACAGTAACTTCATGCATGTTTCTAGGAACGTCGTAAGCATAGATGGGTCCATCTCTGGCTCTGGTCTATCTTTTCTTCCTGAAGTGGAGGCATTAGCGAAGGTCTTCTTAGCTTCCATGAAGGTTTCCTTAGCACACTCCAAATCAAATTCCGCTTCTTTCGTCAGAGCTTTGCAAACCCAAGTACTATCTTTGGGTTGTTTTCCTTTATCATCTATGTTATGAACCCAGCCCACAAAAAGATAGAAAAAATAGATCAATGCCTTAGAAATAAGCCTCTTCAAGGGGGAAACCTCCTTTACATTACACAAATGAACATTTCTTGGATGATACAAATGACAAAGCTTCCTTTCTATATATAGCAGTCTAAGGGATCATAATATAATCAAAGCCGACATAACAATAATAATGTAAGGACACAATAATAAAAATAATGGGCTTCGATGGGGCACAATAATAACAATATGGGGACTACATGGGCACAACAATATAATAAGGGGGTTGTACTAATAACAATAAGGGTTACACTATTAGTATAGGGACCTAACATGCCCCTCTCCTTCAAAAAGTGTTGTCCTCAATGCTTGAGTAGTTATTGATGCTTTTGTATAAAATTCTTGTCCTCCCATGTGGAATCTTTAGTGAGTAAGTTCTTCCACTTGATGAGATACTATGAATTTGATCGATTTCGCAGCTATTGGGTTCTTGTTTCTGTGACTGCTCCAAGTTCAAATATGATTTTTCCTTCCTTGTCAAGTTATTGCAATACTGTTTGAACCGGGATCTTCCGCAAATTTTGAATGAGTACCCACTCCTTTGGGCATATGGATATCTATAAGGCCTGATGTTTGGAGGAACACTTCCTGGAAGCAAATGAATAGCATGATCATGATCAAGAATTGGTGGGAGGCCTTTGGGAGTCTCAAATACCTTAGAATGATTGTCCAAAATGTTTTGTAGATCTGGAGAAATACATGATTTCGATGTGGGATCCTCTAGTGAACATAATTGTGTAATTGCACCTTGTTGTTCTTTATTTAGAAGCTTTTTCATGCTGTTAGAGTTTATTATCTTTCCAGGTTTCTATTTGATACCCCTCAATTCAACTTCCTTTCCTTCCCAAAAAAATTTCAAGAAAAGTTCTTGAAAATTAAAAGCTATCGTACCCAAGGATTGTATCCATTGGACTCCTAGTAAAACATCAGCACCACCCATTGGAATGGAAAGCATTGGGCTATTCAATACATATTCGCCCATGGATAGCTTGATATTATGGAACTTTCCAGAGCAATTTATGCTTCCTCCACTTGCAACCATCACTTGACACTCTGGTGCTGGATATAGGAATAAATTCAATTCATTGGTTATCTTACAATGAATAAAATTATGGGTATTGCCCGAATCAATCAACATTGTTACCTTTTTCTTCTTGATATGTCCTTCTATCTTGATAGTTTGATGAGTGGTAATTTCTTCCAATGCATTACAAGATATGGTCAGATTCATTTCTTGATGCTCGATGTGATCTTTCAATTCCTGAACATTTTTATTCTTGATATGTCCTTCTATATCGATAGTTTGAGGAGTGGTATTTCTAGCCAAAGCATTACAAGATATGGTTAGATTCATTTCGTCTTTCTTGATGTGATCTTTCACTTCTTGAACCTTTTTATTCTTGATATGTCCTTCTATCTTGAGAGTGCGAGGAGTGGTAATTATTTCCAAGGCTTTACAAGATATGGTTGGATTCATTTATTCTTACTCTGAGGTTGGTTCTTGGTGTATATCCTCTTCTTTTGATGTTTCTTGATCCTTTTCTTCCTCCTCTTCATAATCTATGTAAAATAATTTCTTCTCAGCACACTTACGACCTTTAGTGCAATTGTTATCACAATTGTAACAAAGCCCTTTTTCTCTCTTTTCTTCCAATTGTTGTGGTGTAAACCTTGTAGGTTGTGAAAGGCTAGGAGAAAAAACACTTCCATAATTATAGTCGTGAGTGGTGGGATTCCTTGTTTCCATAATTTTTCTTTCAATTTTTGTTGCCCACTTGAATGCCTTCTCCAATGAATCAAGTTCCCAAAGACGAACCTCATGTTGAATGTTATCCTTTAAAGTACCTATGAAGACATCAATCCTTTTCTTCTCTGGAATATCTTTTACCCTTATACACAATTTTTGAAATTTCTCAATGTACTCTGCCATTGAACACTTTTTTTTGAGATTTATCAATTGGTTAAAGAAGGTGTTTCTCTGTGTATCTTCATAATGTGTTATCATTTCCTCTGTGAAAATTGACCACGTGACAAGTGGTTTACGAGAACAAATCCCTTTATACCATAAAAATTGATTCGATTCTAAATAATTAGATGCAGTACATATATTTTGTAATAGTGGTACACCATGTAGATCAAAATATTTCTCCATCTGTAGTATCCAATTTACCAGATCATTGCCATCAAACTTCCTCATCACAATTTTTCTTTATTTTAGGATCTCGATCTTGAAACGACTGTAACTCTGTACTTTCAGATCTTTATGTTCTAAAATTTGGTTTTGTAATAGCCCTCTAAGTCCTCTTTCTAGCTCCACAAGTATAATCGTAATTAGATTCCTGAAGAAAGCTCTATTCCCAATCTCCCACGATGACCTAATTATAGACTAGTTCAGTAGAGCGAACTCGTATGAAGTGACACGTGTCACTTTTTTGACCTTAGTGCCTGAAACGAGTGAACAGAAAATTACAAGAAATCCTCTTTCTGAAATGCTTACAAAATTTCAATCTAATGCTCAGCACAAAAGTTATGACAATTGTCCCTAGGTCACCTATTTAGGATGTAATTTGGGTGTCTGCACAAACCCTAACTTCCTCAGATCATATATCTGAAAATGTAGCGATCCAAGATTTGAAATTTGGATCCAAGGTTTAGACCTATTTCTTCTCAAATGGGTTTTCATTTTAGCTTTTGAAACTTCGTATACAAAACGGTATAGCGAACATTCCACAATGACCTGTTTTAGATGAAATTCTGGAGCTTGCAAAAACTCTAACTTCCTCAAATCATATATCCTAAAATGTGACGAGACAAGATCTGAAATTTAGACCCGAGGTTCAGCGAGATTTCATTCCAAATGGGTTTTGGTTTTAGCTTTTGAAACATCGAAGAAAAATAGTTATAGCGAAAAATCCACGATGACTTATTTGGAGCAGCGAAACCCTAGAATCCAAAGCTCTGATACCAAATTTTATTAAACCAGCTCAGAAAAAGATAGAAAAGATAGATCGACGCCTTAGAAATAACCCTCTTTGAAGTGGAAACCTCCTTTGCATTACACAAATGAACAATTCTTGGATGATACAAATGACAAGACCTCCTTTCTATATATAGGAGTCTAAGGGGTCATAATATAATTAGAGCCGACATATTAATAATAATGTAAGGGCACAATAATAACAATAATGGGCTTCTATGGGGCACAATAATATCAATATGGGGACTACATGGGCAGAACAATATAATAAGGGGGTTGTACTAATAACAATAAGGGGTTACACTAGTAGTATAGGGACCTAACAATCTCCCATTGCAATTCCACTTCAGAGCACAATGTTCACATTTGGATCTTCCTCATGCAGCTCAAACCTCATCATCTGCAAGTTTTGAGTCAAGGGAGGTGGTAGTGCTCCTTTGTCGTGTATCCTACAATCAGCATAGGAAAATATTCTATCTCATGATCAAGCAAGGTATAATACAGACATGATGGACGTGTTGGGTTCATAAAATCGCAGGCATAATGTCTTGGACCTCTGCAATTGTAGCATATTAGCTGTCCGCGACCTCTTACAGGTCCTCCTCGACCTCGGCCTCATCCGCACCCTTGAAATCCTATTCACACCACTCCTACATTCTAGTCTAGGGTTCATGTTTCAGTCTAAACTCTATAGGTGGGAGTTCTATACATCAGCAACTCATAGCTCCTACAAGTGCACTCATCGTGTCCCATTGACCTACAAAAGTTACAGAACAATTGTTGTCAATTTTGTGTATACTTATGTAACAAATGGCAGTTGTCCATAGAGTGTTTCTATCCTATTTGACAAATCACGCACCACAAAGCAGGCACCGCGCTAGGTCCTACTTGTGCTTTTGGCCTTAAGGGCATTGCTCCTCCTCCCGCGAGGTAATTTACAAACACTGGGAAATGGTCCTTATCATGACCCTAACCCTTTCATTTTATGCACCACACCTCTTCGTGCACTTCGAGGTGAGTTGTCCTATCCTGTTTCAGACTCTGCATCTCAAGGAATAAGTTTTTCAACTGCCCGTGGATCTGCTTAACTCCCAAGTTAGGATCTTGCATCAGGGTCTCATGCAGCCTCAACGCTATCTCTAAGGCCTCTACCTGATTCATTAACTTTTGTTGCGATATCGCGCTCCTTAAATGTGGTGTTAACAATGCTACAATCCATTCATGATGTTGTCCATCCGTCAGATTCATATTAGCTTTGTGAATCGTACACTTCAACCTTTGATCCAACTCCAAGGAGTTTCACCTAGTATCATTGTGATTTCTTTGAACCTAATGATCGACTGTGCTTTAGATTTTGGCCTGCTAAATTATCCGTATAGCACTTCTTGGATATCCATGATTCCCACATTTGGATTATCATTGGAGTGCTTAATACACCAGGTCAGTGCACGATCCTGCAAAGCGCTGACCAGCATCACTTTCTTTATATTATCATATGTAACTCCTTACGCTTCCCATACGACTCTTACCACGAACCAAAACTCATCCGGATCTTCATTTCCCAATCCCTTGAACACATGCAACTTTATTTTTCTTGCCATATTGAGTCGTGGTGGTGACGGAGATGGTATGGATGAAGATGGAGGTGATGGTGGTGAAGCTAGTGGTGGTGTGGGTGGGGGTGATATGCATGAAATACTCTGCGTTATCAAATGGATCACACTTCATAGAGAGACATTCGCAAGCTCTTCCTCATCCCCTCATGGAGGTGAAATCAAAGGGCTATTCTCTGGTCCCTTATTCCTTCGTTTCTGTAGCTTTTTCTGCTTTGCGTAGCTTTGAACATCAATTTAATTGCATAACCCTCTTTTAACACAATAGCATTTTAATCCAAGTATTCAAAGACTTTACATACTTACCTTATGGTCCTTTGAGAAAGAGTCTCTCTACCTCGCTATAGCTTACTAAAGTGTCTACCGCGAACTCAGTAATGAATCCTCCTATAATTCGATTGAGCCAGTGATAAACAGCACGCGCGATATGATCCTCTAATTCTTCCAATTTGTGCACCAACTCTGGGGTCCACACAATAGGACCATCGAGCTTCCACCTTCCTTGGCTATTTGCTAGCTTCACGATCAACTTGTATAGCTCAATAGGTAAATATGTGAAGAAGATTTCATGGATCTCTACACACAAGTAGTAGTCTAACCACTCTGCTTTTGTCAGTCGTGAATTCCTGTCCTCCTGTGCCGTGAACTCATGAATCCTCCTTCCTAACCAACCTTCAATTTCCTTCTTAGCTGGATTCCAATGATATGACATCAGACATCTCTATGCAGATTCTGGTCCCAGCAATAGAACCATTTGTTGGATTGATTGGGCCTGACCCAAGTTCAGAGTTAATTAGCCAAACAAATCCCTACACTACTGGCCCTTTCAGAATCATCCTGAGGTGCGCAGACTGAAGTCTCACTTGAAGCAGTATGGGGCAATGTTGGAACCAAATTTCCACACCCTCGATATGTCTAAGGGGTCAATTTAGTCTAATTGTGAATACCTTTATTCAGGTCACTTCGCGTACTATCCTGACCTGCGATACTTTCGCAATCTGTTATAACCACCTTCACGCATTCCTCACCAAGGGCTTAGATGCTTTCGCACTGCTAGGGCAGTGGTCTACACTATTTCCCCAAAATACACTGAGTATCTTACTTATATTCTTACATATATTAGTTAAATTCAAGTAAACAGATACTTTATCTCACATTTACTTAATCAACACAACCATATATGTCCATGCATCATATAAACAGCATAAATGTAATTTATACCCAATAAATTTAGTGTAGAAAACAGTAAATAAATACACAAGAATGGTATAAAACTTCTCTTTATTAATGCTTCAATGGTTGCAGACTCAACCTACCCTATGCACTCAGCTGCAGACTACTAGGCCTCTACGCACTCAGCTGCATAGCCTTCTCCTACTCTACGACCCAAATAATCGACTCTACACTTAGATCTTCCGCTATCCTTATATTCCATCATCATTCTTATTCTATTACTAACTGATTTACAACTTAGAGACTCACTCTATTTAAACCAACCCATGGTCCGTGGACCATGGGTAGATCTCTAAAGCCGACATTACATTACAAAATTAATGGCAGACAACCCTATGGCTCATGTACAAACTTTGCTTCATGCCCACAAGATGCGGAGTCTTTATATTGGATTTACACTTTTTAGCCAAAATCTAGGCTTTTAGCCCCAAAAATTCCCTTGGCGGATCCCATGCCCAACAATAACCTATTACCAAATACATTTTCCTTAGAAAGTTTTCCATAATTTCTTGACAATTAAAGCCTTACTAAAACATTATGTGTCCTTTATACCCCACCCTCAATCATTCTTATGTCTCTCAAGCACCTCTAAATAGAACAAAAGTATCTTATTTGTGGATTTAGGCCTACCCCAAAGGCACCTAGCTATAATAGCATCAAGTATTTTGGTTTAAAGATACTGAGTGGGGGAAGATACTAAGGTTTGAGCCCTCTAATTGCAATGAAATCACCTCCTCCCCATTTGTCATGAAATGCTTTGAAGATGTCAATTGTTTAGGGTTTTGTCAAAGAGTGCAGGAAGTAGGTTACCATGAGCATCTCATAGGTATATTTTCCCTCACCTTGAAGGAAGACAAGATCACCATTGCAGGGACTGTTTTTTTCATTGGATGTCATATCTTAAGCTACAGGCATACCAAAACATGGTGAAAATTGGTTCAAAGGCATGAACCTAGACCTAAAAGAGTACAAACCCTACTTGAAATCACAATACAAAGGATCTGACTCACATGTTTTATCATTTAGATACTTGTTGGAGAGATATGCACCATTGATGAAGGTTGTCATGAAGTTCTCTGCATGTGAGGGAATATTTTCTAGGCTATATCAATACCACATAATACTACTCATGCACTTTATAACTCCCAAGTCTCTAAATTTGTCTAGCTACTTGTATACGAACCTAACAAAAATTTCTGAAAGGGTGCAATTGAAAAGAAAAGTGCATTTTCCCAACCTCTTTCACTGTAGCCTGATAAAGGTTATAGTACTCCATCAGTTGAAAGAGAAGAACATGACATGGGACACCTTCATTGAGGTAGCCTTTAAAATGCACATAACCACTTCACCAAGCCAGCACTAAACCGTGTCAGTACAACCCATGGAGGTGGGGTCATCAAGCAAACATGATGAGCCTAAATTTTCCAAAACCCACCTGAGCCTATCTATCTAGCCTAAAATCCTTTACATTCCAATCATCTCTTGGCTGTGATTTTATAGAGAGAGCCCCCTTTGGTTTGGTAGGGCTAGCTACCAAACTAAAAGCTTGGTCTATGGTTACCTCCATCGATCTCCTCATCAACTTGGGAAATTGTGGAGGATAATAGAGGGCATGACAACTAGGGAGTGCTAAGGTGTTCTACTGAATGTAAGGTTCCCAAGTCATGGAAAAATGTAATGCTAGTTGTGAGGCCATTACTGCCAAGGTGTGTTAGGGAGTGCTAGGGCATGCTAACATGTGCCAGATAGTATGAAGACATGTCAAACAAGCTAAGATGTGCCAAGTGCTAAGGCATGCTAAGGACTGTCAAGGCAATATAAGGGAGGAACAAGTTAAACTACAAGGAAATGAGCACATAATAGGGTTAATAAGTCATCAATTTACCTTTTCCATGAGGAGGATGATAGACACACCAACACTAGGTGCCAATAGGTGCCAAGCACCAAGTGTCAATGCATTCTAAGTGCCAATTTCCTCTGTTTCTACTCATCTAGTTTCCAATAATTAATCTCAAATAACTTTAATATTAAACCATTCCAAAGCATACCAAGTCATCTCAACGCATGCCAAACATGCTTATAAGACTTTCCAGGTGCCAACATGTGCCAAATGCCAATGTGTGTTAGGGAGTGTGATGCATGCTATGAAGTGGCAGAGCATATCGAAGAGTGCTAAGGCATGCTAGAGAGTGCCAATGCATGATGAGGAGTGTTAGGGAGTACTAGGAAAACAAAAGTGAGAACTAGGTCAATATGCATGGAAGTGAATGAATATGAGGGTGTGTCGGGGAGTGTCAATGAGTGTTAGCTGTCATGCCAAGGAGGGAGTGACAAGGTATGCTAAGAATAGGTAAGGCATGCTAGGGAATATCAAGGAATGTCAAGAAGTCCTAGAGTGTGCTAGGTATTTCTGAGGTGTGCTAACATGTGCCAAATAGTGTCGAGGCATGCCAGGTGCTAAGACATGCTAGGATGTGCAGGGTGCCAGAGTATGTCAATATGCGTCAAGGATTTTCAAGGCATCAAAAGGAATAACCAAGCTAAAATGCAAGGAAATGAACACATAATAGGGTTAAGAAGTCAAGATTTTATCTTTTTCAAAAGGGGCATGCTAGGCACACTAATAATGTGTTCCAATACATGCCAAGTGCCAATGTGTGCCAAGTGCTAATGTTTGTCAATGAAATATTATGTTGAGGTGTTCCAGGGAATGCTAGGGACTATAGGGCATGCAAACACATGATAGGGGAGTGTTATGCTATGTTAGGGCATGCCAACATGTGCTTGGGAGTCTTAATCATGGCAAGATGTTCTAAGTACAAATATTTTCTAGGTACAAAGATGTTCCAAGACATGCAAGGTGCTAAGGAATGTTAGTGTACTGTTCCAAAGCATGTTAAGGTGTGCCATGAGCGTTGAGGAGTTCTAGGTCTCTCTCATTGATAGAATTGACAGATCTTGATTATGTATTAAATAATATAGTTCCTACACACACTAGTGGAACTTTATTTAAAGGAAATTTGCTTAATAACAAACCTAATAGAGATGAATCATGTGTTGACTCATAAGAAAACTATATTTTTATGACTTGAGGGAAATGATACACACTAATTACTTCTTAACAAATTGACTTACTATTATAACCACTATGACCTTAGACACATAATTAGAAAGACTCCACAACAATGCTCTTAAATCATTATAATTTGACAAAAAATATAGTAACAGGTACATAGCGTCATCAAAAACTCATTGGAATGATCAATGATGATGCACATTTTTTTACCGTCACCAAAAGTAACCAAAAAGATAATTGGTGAGGGTCAACAAAAGATCATCACTAGAAGTGTCACAAAAGAGAGAATTAGTGATGGGCCTTTAACAACCCTCACCAAAAGTGTCACCAAAGAGAGAATTAGTGATGGGCCTTTAACGACCCTCACCAAAAGTTTCAATGAAAATGGATTTGGTGACAAACATTAAAGGACCATTACTATATACACTTACAACAACAATTTTTTAAAGACCATCGCCATATGCGACATTGGTGACGGAACTTATAGGTCCGTCATAGGCATGAAGCATCATCAAAAATTAATTGGAATGATCAATGATGATGAACATTTCTTGACCGTCACCAAAAGTAACCAAAAATATCATTAGTGACAGTCAATAAAAGATCGTCACTAGAAGTGTAACCAAAGAGAGAATTAGTGATGGGCCTTTAATTACCCTCACCAAAAATGTCACCAAAGAGAGAATTAGTGACGGGTCTTTAACGACCCTCGCCAAAAGTGTCATTGAAAATGGCTTTGGTGAAAAACCTTAAAGGACCATCACTATATACACTTACAACAACGTTTTTTTAAAGATAGTCACCATATGTGACATTGGTGATAGAACTTAAAGGTCCGTCATAGGCATGATCCTCACCAATGAGCTTTTTTCTTGTAGTGAATTGTTTATCCAAACTTTGATATTGTAGGGGATCTAAAAAATATTTTCATTAAAATTCCTCTCCTCCACGCCATCTAAGATATTTCTATTTATGCTAAAACAATTAAAGAACTATGTGTGAAAAATCCTGTGAGGAAAGTAAAAGCTCCACCCACTATTCATGTTGTATGTTATATACCTAGGGGGGTAATATGGGGTACCGAGGGAGGTACCCAAGGTAATAATGTAATAATGGGATGGGCCATAGTAATAAATAAGGTGGTTAACCCATGTCATGTAAGGGACCACAAGTAGTTAATAATAATGTAAGGGCCCCATGGTATTAGTTGATGGTATGAGGAAACCATGGTAATGATGCATGGTATTGTATGTATAGGCCTATATAGAGGCTAAAGACTCCACATGGAGAGATATGAAGAGAAGTATTCTTGTATGAACAAGCATATGGCTTGTGGAGTATTCTCCTTCCTTAAGGAGTGAGTGTATGGTGTTGCCCTACCTTAAGGGTTTGATCAATAAAGTGAATCATTTATATCTATTTAAATCTTGTTATTCTTGGGTATATTTTTATTTTCATATAATTCTAGGTTAGATCTACAACAAGTGGTATTAGAGCTATATTTATGGGTTAGATCTACAACAAGATTTCGGGGGCGACGAGTTTGAAGATCATATCTGTACATTTTGGTGCAGGCTCTGCAAACTCTAATTGTAGATCTATATTATATGTGAAAAAATACCCGATTTCAAAAAAAAAATCGGTCGAAACGAAGTCCGGATGAAGGAGATATCGCTGATTTAAAAATCAATGGGGTTGCAGATAATTTTTCAGGGCAGCGAGTTTGTGGCACAGATCTGGACGTCCTGTTGCAAGATCTCCAAAATATAATTGTATATCTGGAATCTCTGTGAAAAAACACCTAATTTCAAAAAAACAATCAGTTGAATCGGAGTCCGGATGAGGGAGATATCGTTGATTTAAAATCAGCGCTTTTTTCAGAAATTTTGGGTGATGGCAGGACAGTAGCAGCGCAGATCTAGAATTCTAGTGCCTGGATCAGGATTTCTATCACATGGGCAGATGCAGAATGATTGTTACATTTATGAAAACATGTCATGATAAGGATTCTGAGCAATATTGACGAAACTATGATAATTTCAAATTTTCGCCAATTTTTTTGTGATGGACTTGTATAAATTTGATGGCTCTCATCCACCCAGATAGATAGCACAAATAGAAACAGTTTTTCGATTGTATTACATCAGGCATGATGAGAATCGGTTGCAGATGGGAAAAAGAAATTTGGAAAAAGAAAGAAGACAATGGTGGCAAGGGCATGAATGTGGCTATGGAAGGTTCTTGATTTGGGACGCCTTCAAAAAAGCTCTTATGGACCACTTTGACCATAAAGCTAATCTGGTAGATAAGCTCACACAGACAGACACACAACCCAGCAAAGATTTTATTTTTATAGGAAAAAAGGAAACCAAGGAACCTAAAGGGTTATTTTCTGCTGGTATCTTCGTCTTGCAGGTTCATGGATTGATTCCGAAGGAGAAAATAATTGTGTCTATAAATCCGAGTTACAAGCAAAATCTCATAAATGTCAACTTGGCAAAAAAATTGCAAGTCCCAACAAAACACATTGAAAATACGCAAGTTGATGATGAGAATGTTCAAGTGTACAAGGATTTCAAGATTTCTATGGATAAGTATGTGTTGCATAGTGATTTTTATGTTTCAGATATGGATAACATAGATATTGTTTTGGGATAGCCTTGGATGGAATCAGTAGGTACTATCAATATTAATGTACAAAAGAAATTTCTGAAGCTCTGGTATAAAAAGAAGAAAATTACATTACGGGATATTTCCATCCATAAACAGGTAGAGCACATGGAGGCTGAAGCAGAAGATGTTCAAGGGACTGACATATCAGATGATGAGCCTTTGATGATCGAAAATCACACACAAACAGAGGCTGCAGAAGGAAAGGTTACAGGTGATGATACATCAGAGGAGGGCTTAGTGGTTGAAGTCATATTGAAAAAGAAGACACCACAACAGGCACCACAGCAGGGTGAAGTCAAGCAAAAGCCATCGTGGGTTAAAACTTCAACATATCATCACCCACATCACCCCGCAAGACAACCATAAGGATGGAAACCAAGAAGTCACATGATGGATACAAAGGAGAGACGATCCACCTACTACACATCAACACAAAAGAGCTGCCACGATCAACTTCCATCTCAAGCGAGCGAGGCACCAGCGAGATCGAGGGTTCACCTTTTTCTTGGATGGCTAGATGCACGTGCATGGTATCAGTGGACTACTCTTTTGAGTAGATCTTATTATTTGTGTTCTTCCCATGTTTCGGTGACGAAACATGCTAAGGGGGGTGGAATGTTATATACCTAGGGGGGGTAATATGGGGTACCGAGGGAGGTACCCAAGGTAATAATGTAATAATGGGATGGGCCATAGTAATAAATAAGGTGGTTAACCCATATCATGTAAGGGACCACAAGTAGTTAATAATAATGTAAGGGGCCCAGTATTAGTTGATGGTATGAGGAAACCATGGTAATGATGCATGGTATTGTATGTATGAGGCCTATATAGAGGCTAGAGACTCCACATGGAGGGACATGAAGAGAAGTATTCTTGTATGAACAGGCATATGGCTTGTGGAGTGTTCTCCTTCCTTAAGGAGTGAATGTATGGTGTTGCCCTACCATAAGGGTTTGATAATAAAAAAGCATTTCTATCGTATTTCTTGGGTTATTTGTATTATCCTAATATCTTTGGGTTAGATCTACAACAAGTGGTATCAGAGCTACAACACTGCTGTTGTGTCAACATATTTTAGAAATATTGCATTTCCCTTTCAAGCAGGAATTACAATCGTTGACCAACAAACCTTCCTCCCCAACAGTTCACAAGTTACGAGAAGCATTCCAATGATCCATGGAAGCTCTCAATCGCTTCAAAATATCGGAGTAGGCCTCATTAAAGACCCTACCTTAATGGG
>APFE030011383.1:0-16389 GCA_000404065.3 Pinus taeda
GGGTAGGTGAAAAATCAAGCTATTAAAAAAAAAAAAAAAAACATATTATAATTATGCATGACATGCCAAGTGTCATCTATGAGGAATCTTGTAAAAGAAGGGGCAAACCATGGTAGAGGGGACTTTTGGGAACCCTATTGTTGGATGAATGAGATGATGTCAAAGCAGTGACTACAAAGCTATAGTGAGTTTGGTGAGGTAGAGGATTTCTTTTTAGAGAGGGGACTTTTGAGCTAAGGTTGCTCTCCTTTGCCAGCTAGATTCTTCCTCCATTGTACAACCCCATTGCAGCTCGGGGGTCCGCGGGGAAGAAGAGTACCCAAGGAGTAGGCTGGGAGGTTAACCGGTGGGTCTCGTTTTCGGATCAAGTGCGTGATCATACACTCGCAGAAGTGACCGGCAACAAGGAAATACCAGCGACAACAGAGCAAGCGGAGTCTCGCCTTTCCGGTGTACTGTACATGTGTATTTCGTTACTACTTGACCGTAGATTAAAAGTATGTAAATGTTGTGTTATGTTCCTGAAATGAGCATCAACGATGTGTGTGTTGATTGAATTGAAATCTCAATGTGTTTATTTTCTGGTTGTAATTGTTGTGTAAAAATAAAATAAAAAATATAGTTTTAGCTGGGTCCTTACAAAGACGTTCACCATGTTTATCACTCTTCTTACACAAATAATAGAAGTTAGGACCATGTTGTTGTAATGAACAAGGTTCGCATACACAATGAAATATTCAAAATATCTTAAATATAAGAATGTCCATCACAGGATGAGTAATATATTTAGATAAGAAATATTGAATGTACAGAAGATATGATATGATTACAAATGAAACCCGCTTATATATTTAAGCAAGTGCTTCATGAATGGTCATGTCCTTAGAGACATGCCTCTTCAATATACTAATCATTATTAACTATTAATTATCAATTATTAATTATTTATATTCATAACTATCCCTTACCCTTTAAAAAAGTTTTCTCCTCAAAGCTTATTGATAGAATGCTTGATATCATTTTTTGCATGGAAAATTTCAAGGCTAATAATCGCAGATGGGCTAACTTTCCATGTTTTTTCCAAAAACAATATTTGCCAATTTCCATTTTTCCTAAAATCAATTCGCCCAAATTTTATAGGATAAAATTATTTTTCATTAAAAACGGCCAAATTTTTATAGAGACTATCACCAAAACTTTATAAAGGCTATATAAAATCAGTATATATTTCAATGTTTTTATAAAAATATCACCAAACATTTTACAATTTTCATATTAGGGATTAATAAGATTTGCCAAGGTTTTTAAACTTTAAAATAAATTTTCATCCTTAAATTTTCCCTTGGTTTTTTGTCTCATAATGTCTTCTCATCTTTCTCAATTCTTGGAACTGTCATCCTTGATGATACAAGACGATATGAATTTTTGAGTGTGGTACAAAATTTTCATATATAACCATCTCAAATTAATCTTTTGTGGAATCTTGTGATTACTAGAAACTTAGGATCAATTGTTATCATAAGACTGGATTATGGTGAAATTGACGTTCTTAGGAACATAAGTCACTTGTTTTTGGTTTAACTGATAAAGATATACAGATTGGTTGAGATGCCTACTTTTATGATTTGGGGGTTGATAAGGAGTTCTTGTGACCCGATTTCCCTTTAACCTATTTGTGGCGATTTTTTGATTTACTGGAAGTATCTGATGTCCTTCATGTGCATAAGTCACTTGGTTAATTGATGGATCTTCACTTGAAATTCTCGTCATTTGAACTGCAACATTTGGGAAGGTCTTCACTTCAATTGGATTGGAATCTCTCTGAATCGTGATATTATCCAAATTAGTGTTTGACCTATTTTCTTCAACTTGGATTGTTACGTTTGAAGGCATTGATGCTTCTTTCATGATAAGCTCTTTTAATGTGTTTTTTAATGATTTCTTATCATTTTAAGTTTCTTAATTTGCATGAGTAGACTTTGATTATGATTTTTGAGACACAAGAGTTCTTAAGTTTCTTATTCGTTAATCTTATTTTCAGCATTTTGACGTACAGGTTTCTCATGTTTTAAACTTTTGATTTGTTCTAATAACTTTTGATTAAGGTTCTTTAAGCGTAAACTTTCTTCTTCTTGTTATGATAGGTGCTTCGTGAGTTCTTTCTTTGTGACCTTAGCCTTCTTGACTTGTGCAAGTAATTTGTAATGTACCAAAGTTAAAATATGCTAACATAATGCAACAATTATTAAAAAATTGCTTTGAAGAATTTTGTTAAACACTTAGTGAACAAAGATTTTGTCAAACACTTCGTAGGTAAAGTAATGAGCAAGAAAATATATGGGGAAATATAACTTTATTAAATTGATCTAAAGGATTTGACAAGTAAACTCAATGAGGAAACCTGTGATCTCGCTCTAGTAATGATCTGACCCAATTCAACCTTCAATAATGAAGATAAAAATCTACAGCAAACAAAATTGGCCCGTGAGGAACTGGATGATTTCTGCTACAATAATTTCACCCCTCAAAACCTGCTTGAGGATTGATTCATGCCTTTGAATTATCAGTGAATTCAACCTCCCTTTGGTTTCTTTAAATTCTAGAAAGTTCATCCCTTGAATATTCTTGAAGAATAATTGGATTCTATCCAATAGAAATTAGGCTTCACTTCTACAAACATGGATCAAAAAGAATAGACTTGACCCCTTTGAATGATCAATGTATAAACTCGATACTCATTAATCAATATAGCCCTTAAGAATTGATAATCTCGACCCCTTGGCTGAAGGTTTCGGCCTCTTGTTATGCTGGACAATTCGACCCTCCTTATGGTACTAATTTGGCCTCTAATAATACTATAATTGACCAACAATTTTGACTTCCCAAGTCTGGTAATTCAGTCCCTAATTCTGAGTGACTTCACCCTCAAATGATCAAGCAGTTTGATCTCCAAATATCAAGTAATTTAACCTCTTCTAATGATACAACTCGAACTCCACAATAGGCAACAAAACTCGACCTTCCAATCAATATTTTCATTCGGTGCTTCAACAAAAGAAATTTGGCCTCCTTGGATCTCTGGCACCTATAGCAAATGAGAAATAGCAAACTCGACCTCCTCAAATGGATTATTCAATTTGGTCCCTCTTAAGAGGACATACTTGGCATAAAGTATGCATTCAGCCTCTAAGGAAAATATATGGTTGATCCCCATAAGATGAAAGCTCTCGACATATAAGGAAAATTATACTTGGCATCCCAAGGAATCAAACCCTTGACCCAAAGGAGTAAGAACTCAATCCTTCAAGGGAAATTCCCTTGACCTTTTCTAAAGATTTAGCTCACAACCTTCATTGAAATGATGTTAATAGCTGAACTCAACCTCCCTGATGAATGAAGAAAACCCTACTCACAATTTGAACTTCAATACAAGGGTTGTCTTAAGAAAATTTCTCTCTTCAGAACCTATAATAAACACAATTAGAAGACCTGAAATGATCTTCTCCAAGAGACAATAGGGCGCCACTCTTGATCCACCAAAATCATTTGGTGACTAAATAGGGTGGCACCCGTATTCCATTGAAACCAGTACAAGAGCTTCGCTTGAAACCCTCATGCTAGACTTGATCCCCAACCAATCACAACAGAAATCACAAATCAAAATGATGAGGAATGGTCTTCTCTTCCCTTTTATAAGACTTTGTTGAATCTTCTCCAATCTTCTAGAACTCCCCTTTTTATTATGTTATTGATGAAGCCACTTATATCTTCCAAGTGACTTTTTCCCCTTTTATTAATAATAATTTGCCCCCTTGAATAATAATAATATTAAAATTGGGCAAAATTCCTTAGTCCCCTTAGCAATTTTCCCCTCTTGCTAGCCTAAAGGAGACAATTAGGCAAGCAGGAATGATATCTCTATGCTCAAGAAGTTAGGGACATTACATAAATTTTCACTATGGTCCCTAATGCAAGAAATTTCTTTGTAGTTTTATTATTATTTCCTTATAATGCATATCCTCAAGATATTTATAATTTTTTGTGATTCCTTCTTGTTTTGCTGAAGTTTGGCTATTTTTTCTTCTAAGTTTTTAATATGTGAATTCTCTTGATCTTCCAATTGCAATTTCTTGGTACACTGGATTACATCATCTTGTAGGAGTGACTTTGGGTGTTCAATGTGCAAGTTGGATTATGTTTTCTTTAATTCCTGAGCCACAAGTTATTTATGAAAATATGTGTTTTGTTGCTCAATTGTTGCTACTAATTGTTTTATCCCTTCATGAAACCTCATATCTTCTTCTAACAATTGTTTTTGTGTCACTTTGATATTCAACTAAAGTAAAAAAATTGTACAATTTTGTGTGGATGATATTTTGATTTCTAAATGACTATCAACAATTAGGATATCCCTATGAACAAAAAAGACATTTTGAAAAGAAACCAAAATCCCTTATAAATACATCTTTTTGCTTTTTCTTAACCTCTTTATCAAAATTCACCCCACTTTCTTTAATAATAATACTCCTTTGTTTATGTGTACTATTAAAAACTTTACAATAATATATATATATATTATATATATATAATATATTAAATTACCTCCCTTTCATCCTTAATATTTCAAAACACCCCCTTCTATCTTTTTAAATAATCCTTAATATAAAAAAGATTTCTAGTACTATCCACTTTAGAAGGCTTCCTGCGAACTTAAATAACTCTTTATGAAGTGTCATGCCAATTGGTATGAATGTTGGTAACGTATCCACCCATTTAGTCTATCAAATATATCTAATTTTTGCAATTAGTAAATATTCACTATATAAAAGTTTAATATATGTCTAATTCAATTGTTAAACTTTATTTATTTGAACTTTAATTGTATTAACCTGAATTAATGCACCTTGATTGGACACGATCATACAACACAGATTTGTACATGCATATGGAAAAGTAAACTAACTACGTACAACGGTTTGATAATGATTTTTGTGGGTAAGTATTATAATGGTGGTAAACAATACACTAAAACCTTGATACTTCAGTGCAACTATTAAAGAAACGAGTATTTGGATTTGATAATCACTGGCATCTCGATGTGAAATCTGTATACTAACAGCAATAATCTGTATAGCAGCAAGTTGTTGAATTTGAAATTCAATGATACAACAATACCTCTGATTTGAACTTAATTTTTCTTCAATCTACAACTATTGAGCATGAATTGGGCAGAGTTGGAAACAACAATGGTGGTGGATGTTAATTGTATGACATTCACTCTGAAATTGTTTGTGTGGTGGATGACTAAAGATTTTGATCCCCAGTGGTGTATCAGTCGTAGGTTGGCAAGTATGGGGCGGTTGTGGCGGCCCGTCGGTAACGACCAGAAGTGGCGGTGGCTTATGTGGAGATAGTTGTTGCTATAGGCATAAGGTGACGTCGAACAGAGGCAACAACTACATGTATGTTTTACACACTCTTTTTTTAATTTTTTAATGACTTTAATTTTTTTGTTTTTTTAATAATTTTCAAAATAGGTTTTTATTAATTTTATTTATTTAATGATTTAAAAAAAAAAAAAAAAATAAATAATAAATAATAAATAAATAAATAATAAATAAATAAATAAATAAATAAATAAATAAATAATAAATAATAATAATATAAATAATAAAAATAATATATATAGAAAAAGAAGGCAAGGGGTTTCGACCATGAACCTAGCTTGAACCTGCATGAAACTCTAACATGCCCGAGCTTTGGTTAATGATCTCCCATGGGAAATGGGAACAGGTTAGCAAAGTGCTCATGATAGCTTTCTTTGTTTGAAGATAAGCAGGTGTTAAGCTTCCTTTAAGGCCCCGTTAGGCATTTGTTTTCATGTGGGCACAAGTCTGCTACCGGTCAGAGAGTTTCCGTCATAGAACCGTTCTCCCATCACCTTAGCAACTTGCTGTCGCGACCCATCTGCAAGCAGAGGATTTTTTGTGTGATACCCATGGCGGTTCCAAGGTTGGGGTTTCTAGTGCTACCCATGGCAACTACAAGGCGTTTCCAAGACAGTTTTACGGGGTTTGACCTGGTATTCTCGCGTTGTCCCAAGACATAGTTGGTCATTTTCACTTCTTTCAAGTTGTGGTTAAGGGGGTTTTGTTACATGAATGGAGGAGGGATATGCGGAAGAAATAGTAGATTATTCTTTGGACAATCTTACTCACTCTGACATCTAGGTGGAGTCATGCCCGTTGTCCCATGTTAGTCTTAGACCGGCTACTCCCATCTCACCGGAAGATTAGGTAAGCGAGCGTGGGTTAGAGATGGCCGACATGGAAGTGTCACTGCAGGGACTGGACCTCTCTCAACTGGTTGTGGTAGTTACGAAGGGGTTTATAAACCTTGTTGAAGGCACCAACTCTCCTTTCCTCTCAATTTCATCACCCTCGGAACTATTAACCTGGAGTGGGCAGAACTAGCACGTAGATGGTTTTCTGATTAGAGAGGGTTTCCCTGTTATAGGGTCGGAAGGACTAAGACTCGGCACAAATGCCCCAGCGAATACACAGGCAATAGAGCACATCCTTACTAGCAGGCCCAAATCCTACTCGGAAGCTTTCACAAATTTTGCTCCTAAAAGCAGCGCTCCGCCCTCGGGGTTTTTTAAAGAAATAGTGAACAAGGAAGTGGAGGGGGACGTGACCCATGCCTCAGAATCGGATGGAAGCCCGGTGGAGATTGAACGACAGCAACCCTTCGACCTAGGCCCAAAGGCGAAGACTAGTAAGTAGTCCAAGCATTCCAAAACAAGGGAAAGGGGTCGTCTGCTCGTTTTCGGGGAGGGAATCAGCATGGACAAAGCAGCATTGACAACGAGTACAATGCTGGTGGGCGAGTCCGAGGAAGAAACTATATGTTGGGTCGTCTGAAGAGATGGACCATGGAAGTATGGGGAGATGTACTGGAACAACTTCCCACGGTTTTGGCAATGTCCAGGGGTTGGTTTTTCCTAATCTTCTCAGAGTCGAACGATGTGAACTAGGTGTTGACTCACTACTGGCATTTGGAGATGACCTCGATCCTCCTCAAACGTTGGACACCCCTATTCGACTCGGAGAAGGAAAGCCTAGGAACAGGGCCGATATGGGTTCGGTTGCGAGGTCTCCCACTGCAATTCTGGTCTGAGGATATTTTTCGAGTGATTGGCGATGACTTGGGCATATACCTTGATCATGACAGATCGTATATGGACTCGGGGGTCTTGGCAATGGCTCAAATACTTGTTCACCTGGACATAAGAGAAGGCCTGGTGGAAATCTATTGCTTTCAGATGGGTGATATTATCTGTTGGATGCAACTGGATTATGAGGGCATTCCCTTCAGGTGTCGGAGATGCCATGAGGTTGCCCACCTTTACAAGTCATGCCCCCTGGTCATTGGACAAAGGGCGAGTCCCCCGAAATGCTTTACAGCAACCTGCACTCAAACAGAGTTGGGGATGGAGGAACTCAACATGCTACAGGGCATCTCGAGGAAGGGTCTGGACAGGCTATCTTCTGTGCACCCTGAGTCGGACAATTGGACCACGGAAGCCCCAATTAGCAGAGAGCATGCCAGGGAAAACTTGGGTTTTTCGGGTACCTCTTCTCCCCTCCATACTCAATTTACAAATGAATGTATGTTAATTATTTCTGCATCTATAAACTGTAATTCGAAATTTGCTTCTAATATTGTTAATCTGAGCCCTGTCATCTGCCCTTTGGCTTCTGCCCCTACGCCCATCCTGAATCCCCCCTGCTTTACTTCCCATAAAAATCTCTCTCGCAAACCCTCTGGGGATTCGACCTCTGGCTCCTCTCACCGTTACAACTTGCACTCCAATCCACCCTCCCTCCATGCCTTCGGACTAAATGAGGACCCGCCCCCTCCCCTTCCTCCCAAGGCCCCCCGAGGTAGACAATCTCGTCTCTCAAAAGCAATCAAAAGGGCCAGCCTTGAGGTGGCCTCAAGAATCCAAACTCCCATAGACCAAGTCCTTAGAGCAAAGGGGAACCCTGCAAAGGTTGACCCATGAAAGGCCTCTCTGCCAACTGCAGGGGTTTGGCCAGCCCGAATAAAAAAATGGCGCTGAAAAGACTATGCTTATAAGAAAAGTTGGATTTCCTTCTATTGCAAGAAACTGTAGGTGATGGTCCCTCTATACATAAAACACTAAAACCCTTCCTGCCAGATTGGGAGTTCTTTTTCTTGGATGTGAGAGGGCATTTTGGGGGTTGTGCAATAGGTTTCAACAAAAAATCAATTAGGATCTCAAATGCCTGGGGTGGAAAAGGTTTTCTGGGAGCTGACTTCATTTCCACCATGCTCAACATCCCCCTAAGGATTATTAATATTTATGGACCATGTCAGAATCGAGAAGTTTTCTGGGAGAGACTATTTCCGGAGGACTTTATGCAAGCTGAGAACTTGATCATTGCGGGATACCTTAATTTCTCACTTGGGTTGGCTAAGTCATGGGGTCATAGCGTCCAATCATAAGCATTAATGGGGTTTTTTGAAAATATGTTGGATGACCATCACCTTATAAGCATTGATTCGGCTCACACCATGCCAACCTAGAGGAATCACGGAATGGGGGAGGATGCCCTGGCACGACAACTAGACCGATTTTTAATCAAATCTCCCTTAACAAATCAACCAGCACATATTCGTCAATGGGTTGGTTCGGGGGGATGCCTAAACCATTCCCCGATTTTCCTGGAAATCGAGGATGCAAATCTCAAACCGGGTTCCCCATTCAAATTTAATGCAGCATGGCTTAGTGAGCAGGATTTCCATGTTTTGGTCAAGGATTGTTGGACTCATTATAGTCGGGAACCTGGTTTGTCCCCAACGACAGTCATATCTCACAACCTAACCCATCTAAAAGAAAAAAACTATCAGCTGGATTAAGGCCAAGCTGAAAGGGAATGAGGAGGAACTAGTCAGGATTGAAACTGAGCTAAAACATCTTAAATCATTGGGCCTGAACAACTATGCCTCCCTACAATCAAAGGATCATCTTATAAATCTGGAAAAAGAAAGGATCAGGCTGTTGAGAAGAACTGCAGAGACCTGGCACTTAAAGAGCAGAGCTTTATGGTTAAAGTCGGGTGATGAAAACACAAATTTTTCCAACAGTTTACCAGGGGCAGGAAAGCGATTAATACAATCTGGGAACTGAAATACCAAAATGGAAGAGATGCCAGCACTTTTGCCTAGCTTGTGGATATGGAAGTTAGGCATTTCCCATCCATCTATAAAATCCTAAGGGGAACAAATATAGCTAAGATCCTTCGGGTTGCGTAAGTTGTGCCTCAGTTTGTTGAGGACGAGGAAAGAGAGGCACTAAATATACCGATCTCTTTGGGGGAAATGGAAGCAACATTAAAAAGTTTTAGCAAAGACAAAAGCCTAGGGCCGGATGGTTGGCCCATTGAATTTTACACCACATTCTTTGATCTCATTGGGCAGGACCTCTTATTGGCTATTGAAGATTGCGGAACAACTGGAAGGATGTCAGAGGCTTTCAATTCTACCTTCATTGTCCTCATCCCCAAGGTGGACAAGCCCTAATCTTTTGATGACTTTAGACCCATCTCCCTTTGCAATTGTGTGTATAAGATGACCTCCAAGATCATCGCCCTTCGTATTAAGCCAATCCTCTCCAGGATGATCTCAAAAGAACAATTTGCTTTCCTCAGTCACCGTCAAATTCATGTAGCCATAGGCATCGCTCAAGAAATGCCTCACTTGATTAAAACTGTCTCCAAGAAAGCTGCCATCCTTAAAATAAATCTATCCAAGGCATTTGATCGAGTGAACTAGACCTATTTACAACTCATGCTCACCCATATCAGTTTTCCTCATCAATTCATGAATTGGATAGGTTGTTGTTTCACTTCTGTTTCTTTCAGTGTCCTAATTAATGGGGTGGCTTCAGACTTTTTCCATGCCGAGAGAGGCCTCAAACAGGGTTTCCCACTCTCCCCGATGTTATTCCTTCTGATTATGGAAGGCCTCAACAGACTCTTAAAATTAGCAAGATCAAATGGAACCCTGGGAGGGGTGGATGATGTTCTTATTTTCCTAAATGGCTCTTATCATGATACCTCTTGTTTCAAGTCAATTCTATCTTTGTTTTGTAAAGCCACATGTATAGAGTTGAATTATGAAAAATCAACTATCATATTTAGCTCCTGTCCCCAAAATGAACAAAGATTTGCCTCCTAGCACTTTGGTTTCATCAGACAAGATCTAGATTCAGGACTAAAATATTTGGTATTCAGACTAAAGAAAAATGGTTATCGTATTACAGACTAGTCGTGGCTGCTAGCAAAAATCGAAACACGAATAAATATATGGCAACAGAAATGGTTCTCCCATGTTAGTAGGCTCACCCTAATAAAATTAGTCCTTGAGGCAATACTAGTGTACTGGATGTCATTAGCTTGGATACCCAAAAGGCATCCTTCGTAGAATCCAACAGATATGTTGCAGATTCCTATGGCGACGTCAAAATGTTGGCAAAAAAATTGCATGGGTTAAATGGGAAAGGATTGCAAAGCCCAAAAAATGGGGTGGATGGGGGCTAAAGGAACCACTAGACTTTACAAAAGCCCTCAGAGCAAAAATGGGATGGAAAATCATAACCACAAATAGCCTGTGGAAGGAAGTTGTATACAACAAGTACATCCACCCCATATCAATATCAGACTGGCTTCGCAGCACCACCACAACATCAAGGGGGCTTCGAGCATCTGGAAATCCATTGCCCACTCCTTTGACATCATAAAGCAAGGATTATCCTGGAAAGTGGGGGATGGTACTCAAATCAGAATTGGCACTGATGCCTGGGCTGGAAGTGGGAATGCACACATATTGCCTAGAGATATGCAACATGACCTAATGGTGGTGGGGATATCTCAACTTGCCCATATCACGACAGTGGGTTGCCCGGCTTGGCCAAAATTTGCAGTGGCTGGCCTTTGAGAATGTGGGAATAAACGAAATATGGAGTAGGGAATGGTTGCAGTTCATGGGGGCATTGGAGGAAGCTAATGTCCAGATCACTTATAGGGAGGATGAACTTATATGGGCAAAGGATCCCACCGGAAAATATTCCCAAAGGCAGGTTTTGCTATGATTATGGAGACTCAGGCAACGGGGAAAATCTGCTAGTGGTGGCGGCATATCTGGAAACTGAAAGCCCCCCACAAATCTCGACTCTCCATGTGGGGCATCCTCTCAAACAAAATACCCACTGAGCAAAATTTAAAAAAGTGCAGCCTCCATGGCCCTTCTTGTTGTTACCTATGCAAAGCGGATTTGGAAGATACAGATCACCTCTTCCTTCAATGCCCGATTTTGATCGAAAATTGGAACTTCATCACTATGGCACTCTCAATTCAAACTCGCTGGGCATGTCAGAACGTAAATGAGGCTTGGTGGTCGAGTGCTGCCACACAGAAAATAAAAAAATCTGCCTCTCATTGTATGCTGGGGTATATGGCTTAAGTATTTTTTAGGATAAAAACATCTTAGGGGTGGCCACATGCAATCATATGCTGCCCATTTTCAACACGATCCCAAAGGATCTGATTCAGCGTCCCATTAGAGTTATCAATCCCGAAATCATAGACAGAAGCCAGCCATGGGCCTATTTTGACGGCTCAGCTCAACCTAAGGGTTGTGGTGGGGGGGTTGTTTTGTATTTTAAATGATTTGGTCCTTTTCAAAATTATAGTGGGGCTAGGGAGGGGCACAAATAACTATGCCGAACTAAACAACCTTAGACATCTCCTCCTTTTTGCCAGAGAACAACAATGCCACAGAATTCAGATTTTTGGGGACTCTCAGTTCATTATAAACTGGATCAATGGGACCTATAATTGTCACTTGCACACACTCAGATATTTGGTGGAGGATGTTATATACTTAAAATCTCAGTTTGAGTTTGTTGTCTGCTCTCATATCTACAGGGAAAGGAATGAAGTTGTTGATCTTCTCTTTAAAGAGGTCGCACAGCTGATCAGAGGACACTAGTTGATTCAGGAGTACAGGGACGGGTTTTTTTTTATAGATCTACCACAAACCCTTCATTGAAGGGGCAGGATACCTTCAAGAATGATCTATGAGATCATCCTAATTGATTTTTGTTTATTTTTGTTTATATTGCAATTGTTTAACCAATTTACAGACTTATGGCCCTAGTTTGCCATTAACCCTTCATGTTTAATGAAGGATGATATGTAAATATTATTTTTGTGCTCATGACTTTTGGACTGAAAACTTTTTGGATAGTAGTGAAAGAATTTCTCGTATGTTGGCATACAATATGTAATTTTCTTAATTTTTAATGACAATTACGCTTTTTCCTCGAAAAAAAGGCATGCTTATATACTTAGGAAGATGCCCCTTCATGAACAGTCATGTCCTTAGAAACATACCTCTTTAATATACTAATCATTATTAACTATTAATTATTATTTATCTATAATAATAACATTGCCTTTCTATTCAGAAATCTTTGTCCTCAAAACCTTTTGTTGATAAGGCATGTTATATGTTGCTTTGTCTTGTAATCTATTTATATCTTTTGGAGTTCTTTGAGTTGTCATCTTCAATGATACAAGTTGATAGGATCCTTTGAGTAATATACAAAAGTGTTGAACTGATAAGGGATCTAACCATCCTAAATCAATCTTTTATGGAATATTGTGATTACTGGATTCTCTGAATGATTTTTTACCATAAGACTGAATTGAGCTGAGATCAATAGTCTTCCAAACATAAACCACTTGTTTGTGGTCTAAGTGATATGGATTTTCAGACTGGTTGAGATGTTTGTTTTTATGATTTGGGTGTCGATAAGCAATTATTGTTGTCTAATTTCCCCTTATCATGTTTGTGACAATTTCTTCATTTACTTGAAGTATCTTATTTCCTTCACGAACTGAAGTCACTTGGATAAATGTTGGATTTTCACTTGAATTTTTTGTCCTTTGAACTGCAAGATCTGAATATGTTTTTACTTATACTAGTTTGTCGTCTTCTTGAGTAGTGATATTGAATGGATCGATATTCATTTATTTTTCTTCAACTTGGATTGTTACATTTGAAGACTTCGATGCTTCTTTCAAGATAAGTTCTTTTAATTTATTTTTCAATGATTTTTTAACCATTTTCAAGTTTCTTAATTTGAGTGAGTATACTTCAATTATGATTTTCGAGACATAAGAGTTCTTCAATTTTTTATTCATCAACCTTATTTTGAGTGCTTTCATATTCAAGCTTTTCATCTTTAAATCTATGATTTTTTCTAATAACTTTTGATGAAGGGTTTTTAAGAACAAATTTTCTTCTTCCTTTTTCAATAGATTCTCGTTGAATTTCTTCTTAATACATTATTTTTCTTCTTCTAATTTTTTCTTTGTCACTTTAGACTTCTTGACCTTCGCAAGTAATTTATAACTATGGTCCCTTAGACGCAAAATTTCTATGTTATTTTCTATTGATTCTTCGTAAAATAGATCTTTATATTTATTTTCTGGTGCCTCATTGTTTTGTTGAAGTTTTGTGAGTTTTTCCTTTAATCTTTTAATTTGTGTCTATGTATCACTATGATATTCTTCTAACGTAAACAATTTCCAACATGTTGGACAAATTGTTGTGTGATTTCTAAAAACTGAAGAACACTCAAATTTTGTTTTACAAAATGAACATCTGGTTCAAAACATAGAATTTTAATTCATTATTTTTTAACAATGATTGATACCATTTTGTTTTGTTGATAATTTCTCAAATGATACTTTGATTATAAACTTTATATATCCTTCATTTGATTTATTCACTTCTTCAATATATCTTTAATATGTAATTGCAATAAATAACACTTAAATGCCAAAATTCTTCAATAATCTTGTTTTCCCTTTATGATATAATGTTAGCTCTTAAATCTTTAATAATTAGAACTGAACTGTGATATAATTCTTTTCTAATGCCTTTTCTAAAACAAGTTTTTTTTAAATAATCCTTTTATAACTTTGAGCAATCTCTCTCCTTTTTATAAATTTATCAAAAGTAGTTTTAATGTTATCCCATACAATAAAACAATAATTGTTTATTAATATTATTGCCTTTAAAATCCTTCACAACTTCCAGAACCTTAATGACCCTATACAATTAAATAACCCTTGATAGTATGGTTTAGTTGTATTTTAACCTTGTATTATTTATAATGGAACAATACATAGAGTATGAATATAAGGGTCACAACGTTTCATCCTGCTATTCATATTTGATAATGCCTCGTCGTCCTGGAATTTTGACATCACAACCTCAAATGGTCATGATGGTAAAGGGTTGGTTTGAATTGCAATCACAAAGAATTGGATGGGATAATGGCGGGAGAGTGGATGTCTATGGAATGAAATGATGACAGTGGGCGACTAGCGGTGGTGACTGCTACGATGATGACAACTGTTATGATGGCAATGATGTGGAAGGAATTTGCAGTAGCAAGTGACTGGGCGTGGTTGTTGCTAGGAGTGGTCGATGTTGGTGGGCACTAGGGCGACGATGGAGACGACCGTGAAAGTTTGTGGTAACAAAGTTCGATGGTGATTAAGGGAGTTTGTGGTAGCGTCAGACTACTATGACGAAACCTTTTTCTCTTTTAATTTTTTTCTTTGACCTATATCTATCTATATATATATATATACACACACACATGGCCAAAGGCCTGATAATGGAATGGAGAAACTCCAAAAAATTTTGTTTGACTAAAAGCCTCAATCGAACGGAAATGAAGTTGATGAAAAATTGATCACCAAAAGCCAGGATCAGAGAACATAGCTTTGATACCAATGGAATGAATAAGGTTCACATACGTAATAGAATATTCAAAATATCTAAAGTCTAAGAATGTCCATCATGGGACGAGTAATATATTCATATAAAAAATATTAAATGTACAAAAGATATGATATTATTACAAATGAGGCTTTCTTATATACCTAGGTAGGTGTCTCTTCATGAATGGTCAAGTCCTTAAAGACATGCCTCTTCAATATACTAATAATTATTAACTATATAATATTAATTATTTATATTCATAACGATTGCCTCATTTTCTATGAGAAATCCCAAGTGGGAATTTTCTTTGTTAAAACTAGCCACATGAATATTTTTTACTTCAAAGGAACCTTGACAATGTTAATGTACCTAGGATAGTTAATATGGGGTACCTAAGGAGGTATCTAAGGGGATAATGAATGCAATTTAGCCATAATCATGGAACAAGCTCACTTGGTAGTTGGAGGGTAATAAATAAGTCAACCAGTTAGTTAAAGGAAATAACATAATAATAAGGAGTACTTGGCATAGACCCCTAGGAATATTTATGAAGAAGAATAAATAGACATGAGTATCATTATATTGAGATATGTTTGATTATTTGTATTGTAGCTAGCATGGTTTGTGGAGTGATTCCTTCGATAAAGAGTAATTGATGGTGGTACGCTACCTTAAGGGATATTATTTATATTCTTGTGTTGTATATGGTGTGAACGTTTTGGTATTTTTGAAGTTAAGAGATTATTTTTAAGCTTAAGGGCTTATTTTATCTTTTATATAATTAGGATCACTACACGTGGTATTAGAGTTTTTTTGAGCGTGAAGTGGAGTTATTATTATTTGTTTTAACTTTTATATATTTCTCAAGGGAAAAGGAGGATGACAAAATTTAGATTGATATCTAACAAAAAATTGTGCAAAATATAAAGAAATTAATTGTAGATCTAAACTCATTTTAACAAAATACTAAAATTTGGAGTCTCGGAAGTGTAGTTACCGTTGATTTAAAATCAATTGTTTTGGGGGTTTTTTGATGTCAATGGTCACATATATTATAGATATTTTTTTTTATAGTGCACTATTTTTAGTTACACCAATGCTAGTGGATGTATAATGGCCATGGAATTTCATAATTATGGTGCACAAAGGAGTGCCATAATAAAGTAAGTTATTCAAAACCCTACTTTTATTTTCAATATATAGTAAGCTATATGTTCTTTACAAAAAAATTGATGGCGCTAATATTGAAGAATATGTAAAGGATGTAAATTTATTATGGCAACATTGTTTAAGGCTTGGGATATGCATCGAAAGACAATGCTACCATATGGTGTGATTCCCTTAACTTGAACAAGCTAAAGGTACTTTGAAATGAAACATATGAATAATTATATTTAGATAGGTGATATCATGTTAGGAAGAAGGATAAAGAGGGCACCAAGGGTTTGTCTTCATGCACAAACTTCTTATCATAGTTTAATAGCAGATCAGGAGTTTACC
>APFE030011383.1:36232-94394 GCA_000404065.3 Pinus taeda
ATAGGGAAAGCCTATATAAATAGGGCTTGGGTGGTTCATGAGACATATCTTCATATCTTCATAGTTCATTGAGAACTGGATAGCTTGAGAGCTGATTCTTTTTGTATTGTGAAGAGGATTTCCACTTGATTGATAATACATGCTTAGGGTTTTATGCTGGTGCTTTCCCCTGGATATATCTTGTGTTATGTGTGATTAATTCTCTTGATCAGCTATGCATGTTTCTACTTGATGTTGCTCATGATTCGATTATGCTTCCGCTTAATGTTTTGTAGAAGTAGAACAAGTATTATGCTTTAGGACATTGCATATATCAGTTTGTTCTACAGGTGAAATTTCTACATAAAGTATGAGGACAATTTTTGAATTGTTGTTGTTTACTCCTTTAGGATCTTTATAAATGGAATATAAATGGTGAACACCTCACTTAAATTATTCCCCAAAACTCCTAACAACAACACCTTCTCCATTCCTAATTTCCCATGCAATATTTGTTAGATCAACCTTGACTTAGTAAATGAGTCATTGTGTTAAGGTTAATAATGGTGGTTTTTAGGCCAATCGTTTTACTGCCCTGTGGTTTTGTGCATGTGAATTCCATATAATGAATATTTTAAATGAGCTTGGGATACTTCGTTTTAATAACCTTATAGGTGAGTAGTGAAGGCTCACTTGACTGCCTTAGCTAGATTTGGTCAAGGATATTAATAGATCTATTGATGCTAGCGTATCGTGGTTTGGGTTTTCCATGGTAAAATATTGTTGTGGGTGCGGTGTTGTAATTTTTTATTTTCTCTCACATTTCTGTTCCTACCAATTAGTGGCATAGTCATGGTTGTGAGTTGTTGTAAAAACTGAACATAGATATGCTACTACATGTAGATCTAAGCTCAAAATTTTAATGCCCAGGTTGTTATTGTGAAGGCGTGAAATGGATTGGGATGTGCTTGTGGAGAGTTCCCTAATATACATGTATGCCAAATTCCCAAACGTGTAGGATGTACACACCATGTTTGATGGAATACCTCAACAAAATGATGTATCATGGAGTGTTATGATTGCAGGGTATTCACAGAATGGATTGCTTGAGGAAGTCATGAGGCTTTATAAAGTAGTAGTGAGAGAAGCATTGGTAAATGAAGTAACATACATGGTGAAGGTATTCCCATGGAGTCCTAAAGGCAATGAAAACACCAAAAAAAAAATATAATGGAGTTGATTTTTTTTTTTTTTTAAATTACATGTAAATTGGTAAACGACTATAATACCTAGTGAGGCATGTGTACCCTTGGTAAATTACCGGTAAGGTTTACACTTATACCTAAGTGATAGTGATGCATGTCAGATTCTTAGATACCATTGCTACAAACTTTGAGGGGGTATGACTTGGATAATAAATCCAAGTCAAGTTTAAGGTAGGGATGTTAGGTTAACCTTGACTTGATAAATGACTCATTGTTTTAAGGTTAACAATGGTGGTTTTTAGGTCCATGGTTTTGGTATTTAGTGGTTTTGTGCTTATTGATTGCATGTAATGGAGCCTTTAAATAGGCTTGGGATACTCCATTCTAACAAGCCTAAAGGTGAGCGGTGAAGGCTTACTTGGTCATCTTGGATACGTTTGGTCAAGGATATTAATAGATCTATTGATGTTGGATTTTCTCTATTTGGGTTTTCGAGTGTAAGATAATGTTGTTGGTGCTATATTGTGATTTTTTTTTATATTTTATCTCACATTTTTATTCTTCACAACTAGTGTCGGAGCCATGGTTGCGAGTTGTTATAAGAAATAAACATGGATATGTTACTGCACTTGGATCTAAACTAAGAAAGTTAAGGCCCAGGTTGTTGTTGTGGAGCGGAATGGATTGGAATGTATTTGTGGAGAGTGCCCTTGTGTATGTGTATAACAAGTTGTTGAACTTGGATGATGCATGCAAAGTGTTTGATGGAATGCCTCAACTAGATGATGTATTGTGGAGTGTTATGATTGTAGGGTATTTATAGAATGGTTTGATATAAGAGGTTGTAAGGCTTTATCAAGTAGTAGAAAGACAAGTGCTAGTAAAAGAAGCAATGGAGATGGTGAGTGTATTCCCATGGAGTGTTTAAGATAATAACGATTCTAAATGCACACACACACATATAAAGAGAGAGATTTGTTTTTTTTTTAATTACATATAAATGGACATATGATTGTAATACCTGGTGAGGCCTGTGTACCTTGATTATTGATAAATTCTATACATAGACCCAGGTAACAGGGGGCATGTAAGATTTTCAAATACCTTGGTTATAAAGTTTGAGGGGTGGGACCTCGATAATTACCACAAGTCAAGTTTAAAGGGATGAATGATTCGTTAAACTTCACTTAATAAATGAGACATTGTGTAAGGTCAATACTGGTGGGTTCAAGACCATGGTTTTGGTAGTCTGTGGTTTCATGACCATGGGTTACATGTTATGAAGCCTTTAAATAGCATGGGATACTCCATTATAATGCATCTAGAGGTGGGTGATGAAGGCTCACTTGGCCATCTTGGATGGGTTTGGTAAAGGATATTAATAGATCTATTGATGTTGGCTTTTCCAAGGTAAAATGATTTTGTTGTTGCTATGTTGTAAACTTTTATTTTCTCTTGTATATTTGTCTCTGACAATATTGGTGTTCTTTCTATTTTACATACTTTTGAAAAATGAGTGTTCTAGCCACACTCTTCATCCCCCACTAACCTTATTGATCATGCAAAAGTTTCTTCTTTCTACTTTCAAGGTCCTTAACTCTTAATAATTCCTCATTATTGAAACCCCATTTATGTTATTAAGGTAGTACTCTCTCAAGTTTGTGCTATTGGTTGAAACATTTTTTTTGTAAGGCTTATACTCTCTCAACTTTCAACCCCATTTATACAAAAAATGTTTCAACAAATAACATGAACAAAGCCTCACTATGAATCCTAGGAGAGAAATGCGAACCTAGAATCCCACATTGAGAGAACCTAACCGTAAATAGATGGAAAAATAACAGAGTCAAACCGAAAAAAAAGTTACCATGAATGGTGAGATGTCCACTTAGAGGTAAAATCTAAAATCTTTGATGGAAACAAGTGAGGAGCAACTGATATATGAGAGCACAACATTAGTGGTTCTTGACATGATCAACCTTAAATGTTGTGCATGCACTGGATTATAGAGTGTTGCCAAGGCCAAAAATATGAGTAGTGTAAGGTCAATGATTCAGAGCCCAAAAGAAGTAATTGCCAAGATAGGAGTTGGAGCCAATACTACCAGTGGAATTGGATTTTGTCTCATTCTTGAATGCCATATAGCAAAATGGTGTAAACCCCTATACATAGAAAACTATATTACAAGGCTAGAAGTCCCCAAAAGAAAGAAAATGACATCCATAAACCTGAACTCATAAATAGCTAACCGAGCAACTCGGTAGACCGAAACCACTGAACAAAAAAAGGAGAGCTAAGACGATGAGCATAAAATCCCATGGTGGAGAGAAAACAATGCATGAAACACTAGAGTAGAAACAAAATGGACAACAACAAACCCAACGATACCCCACAACAATAGGGGCGACAATGGCAGCTACAAGTAGAACATTAAAGATGCCCATCCAACAAAAGTGAAGCCCACACCAACGAAAGAATCAGGGTGATACACCGATAACGACCTCCTTAGCAAATAAAATTGGAAACAAGAATATGGGGTAGGCATAGCGATGGTGAAAAATCCGCCCAAACCCCTGAAAGAGGTGTGCAAACCAACCATAGAAAGCCACACCACGACAGTGAAGGCAGAGGCAAGAAATTTAACAACATGAATTGGGCAAAGGGAAGTGACAACACAAAAAAGAGAGTAGCAACAACTAGGGTTCCAACCACCGAGCTCTCTTCCCTCTCAATGCCCCTTCTCATTATTGATAAAATAATTAATATATAAGTTAAAAATGCATACATTTAAAAAGCATGTAATAAGATTCATAATAATTCCATATTTTTTTCTATTATCTATAATAGACTTTGTTACAATACCATGGGCCAATACCATGGCTTATCAATACCACATGCCCAAAAAATCAAAACTCATTTCATATGACACTTGTTCATATGGTTTTTTTTAATCAATTAATTTAATTAAAAGGGAAAAAATGACATAACTACATTGGACATAAATATCAACCTTGAATTTGCTAATAGTACTAAGAATAAATCCCTACCACCCACTTAATAATTTTTGATAATTAAATTAAAATTATATAAGCTATAAAACAAGTGTAATATGTAGCTTTGCTACTTAGTACATACCTCTTATGCAAAAAATAAATAATATTTTTTTTAAGAAACAATTATGTATTCTTTTAAGAAAGCTGGTTTGAAGGCCAATACCTTTTACAATTTTTTTCATAGGATGCACATTGTTCTGACCTTCTGATCCAAATTTAAGAAATTATATCTATCTATACAATCCTTTGTTTTGTAACATACTCTATTAAACTGATTTGTTCCATAGATTCGCCAAAAAACCCCTCCAAAAACTTGAAATCTATAAAATATTAATAAAACTAAAAAGTAAATTACATAATTCTCGACACTTGGTTCCCCTACAATTCTTCTTCTTTTCTCCAACATCAGGTGAATAACCTTCTTGCACTCCTAATGGAACATTGCTTTTGCCTTCTTGTTTTTTGGACGAGTCTTCGTGAAGTGATCAGACTACCATTCACTTCATGCTACTGTCATCTGAGGGGACCTGGTCCTCTGTGCCACGCTCATCTGCGCTCTGCAGGCTGTCCATTCAAAATTACACCATATCCATAGCCAATTGAAGCTTGTCAAATTTGAGCTCAAGCATATTCAATCGATGAGCCATCACATTGTTTTGATCCCTCGCTCCTATCAAGAATAATTTTGCATGTCGCAAGATTAATGATATGATAAACTCTAATAACTTTTCCATTCTTGCTAGGGTTGGGTTGTATTCCTTCTCCCTACCGCTCCATGAATTCTCCATCATATAGAGCCAACTCTAAACACGATAGCGAGCTTGATGAACACAATTCCAAAAATCTTGTTCACCATAATTAGAGACTCTGAGACTTCCTACATATGCCATCATTCTTTCCCACTAAAATTATGTCTCATTCCATCCCACATTAATGGAAGCATGCCTTGCCAAAACACGACTTGCAGAGTTCATAATGGAAATCGGGTAAATCCTCTAGAAATCGATGAGGATGGGTCTGTCTTGAGGTCTGTTATTATTGATTGAAATTTCACACGTACTTCTTGCTCCATCTCCCTTATATGCTTGGCTCCATCTGTCTTGTATCATGTTCGAAGGGATATTCCTTTTCCATCTGTCAACAATGACACAAGTCTTTATGTCTTGCCAAAGCATTCACTACAAATATTTAAGAAAGCTTGCTTGGTTATGCCTTATTACATTAATTATATTAATTTGCCTCCATTTCCCCAACTTCACATGCCCAAAGGGTTTAATCCATTTTATATTGTCGAACATTATCATGGAATGTCTTTGATAATAATAGTCTCATTCTCATATTTTAGTTCTCCTAGCTGCAATCCTTGGTTGGCCAAAGAGTTTGCAGCTTCATTTAAATTCCTTCTTATATGATAAAAGGATATTGAGTAAAAATTTTTAGCCAACATTTTAATTCGATGGAGGATGAGAAGGGGGACTTTTCATCAATTTTTTCTACATTTAGTAACTTGTTGAATAAGAAGCCTTAAGTCTCCAAATACTGAAAAATCCCTGATCCTTTTGGAGATTGTAAAATCTAGACCTTGCTAGAAGGTCAGGAACTTAGATTGATTGTTTGTTGTGACACCTAATCCCCCTAGGAATTGAGACTCTTTTTTCGTCGAGGCGATAGAGAATCCCTCCCACTCCAGCGTTCCTGAAAAAATAATTAAATTTTAAGTATTAATGATAATTATATAAAATTTAAAATTATCATTATTTCTAAAATTATTAAATTACTTTTTACATAAGAGGAATTGCTAGTACAACCTCTTTCCAAAGTAATTAATAATTTGAGTATATATATATAATTTAAAAATATAATATTAATTATATACAATTTACATATGGACTAATAACTCATATAAATAATTGTTTACATCTTGTTCTTATCCATTTTTTATGCACTATTGTTTAAGTAATGGTAGCTAGATTTCCACAATCAGTATGTCATCCAAATTAAATACATCATATTATCGTATTGGCGAATATAATTTTTTGTTAGATTTTATTTAATTTTTTATTTTTAATATATTTATCTCTACATTCAATTTAAACAAATAAATAATTCACCAACAGGTTAAAATTGTCATAACACTTAGAAAAAACAATTTACAATTTTTTTAGTTTAATTTAATATTTGTTTTTTTTTTTTTTTCAAAAACTTTATACTCCATAGATAATTTTAAAAAGCCCATTGACAAAAATAAAAAACAAATAAGCAATATTGTACATCACAAAATTTGTGATTTGGTTAAAAAAAAAAAAAAAGGGAATAAATGTCATAATCAAAATGGTAAAATTATAAAATTATAAAGTTAAATTGAACCATGGTTTACAAGCCTATAATATCATGATGAAGCCTATTTAAAGATTTGAGGAAATCCATTTTGGAATGCAAGAGTACTAGCTTAGATCCAACTTAACTCTGTAATTAATCACTCCTATGTAATTAATCCCTCTCGAAGCTGGGTAGATCGATGGATCTAGGTTGGTTTATCACAAGGAAGTAAGTGGTTTTTCATAATTAGTAGGATGGACAAGATGCACAACCTACCCTTATCGTGAAGGACCTCATGATATTTTATCTGACACTTTACATAGCATAGAGGGATTAAATATAGAGCCTCATAATATTTTAAGTAGTACTTTACGTAATATACTTTTTAATTGCAAACCTATAATATTTTATATATAGCTTTACCTGAATTGCTTTCTCAAATAAACTATACTCATAAGACAACTCATGCTATTTTACATAACACTTTACATAATATAATTTTCCAAATGTTTTCTCATAATATTTTACATAACATCTTTGAAAAAAAATTTAAGTATTTTTTTTAAGAAATTAAGTTTAACATTACTAATTAAATAATAACAATTGAATATTATTTATTATATTAAGTATTTTTTGGAAAAAAAATAGTTATTAAATTTTTCATTAAATTATTCATAGTAATTGAAATTATCATATTAATATCATGCATTCTTATATTTTTTTTAAAAACCCAAATCATATAATTCTATTCCAATATATTAAATGTGTATACCAAGTATTTTCCTACTCAACAATTTTTTATTATAATGTAAATTTCATATATGTTGTGTAAGATCCAAATTATATAATTTTATCATAAATTTCATATATGTTTTGTAACATCCCAATTATATAATTTTATAATTCCAAATGTATTAGATGTTTAACTATATAATTTTTTTGTCTATTAAATAATTTTTAGTTAAATTGTATTTTTTTTTTTTAATAAATAAATAATATATCTTCTGCATCTTTATTTACAATTCTCGCCATTAAAGAAAAAAACAAAAAAAAGTAACTTTCAGGATTTTCAAAAAACAAAAAACAAAAATTAAGAACTCTGAAACAAATTGCTTTTTGGTCAATGCTTGGTTTGACGAGGAATGCAAAAAGGCAAGGAGAATGTGGAAAGAGTCAAACAAGGATAACATAAAGCTCAAATCGTACAAGTAGTTATTAAGCAAGAAAAGCCCGATTTCATGGTTTCAAGGAGGGAAGAACTAATCTTCCTTGGGAAAAATAATACCAAATTATTTTGGAAGAAGCTCCAGTGAAAAAAGATACAAATTGGAAATAATATTAAAGCGTCTAAATGGTTTGATTATGCAAAACAACTCTATGAGCAAGTTCCCAAGGTTGACCCTCTCCCCTTGGTCAACACTGATACTGAAATCTTCATGGTACAAGAGGTAGAGATGGGTATCAAGAAGTTGGGCGTTGGAAAAGCAAAAGACTTAGCTGAACTTCAAGCAAAATATCTAAAGTGGGGCTCAAAGATTTTTGCACCTCACATTACAAAAATCTTCAACAACATCATACAACAAGGGCTCCCCATAGATTGGTCAACTATTCTGGCAATACCTCTTTTCAAGAGCGATGATGTCAATAATCCCTCCAATTATAGGACCATCATGATAAACCCTTTGTTTGCAAAGCTATTTGGAAGCATGCTAAAAAACAAAATTAGCAAGTGGGAAGAAGAAAGAGATAAGCGTGCTAAAGGTCAAGCAGGTTTTAGACCTAAACATTCCACAGTTGATCATTGCATAACTTTAAGGCACATCATTGAAAAAGTTTGGGAGAAAAAGGAAGAAGCCTTTTGTTGCTTTGTTGATTTCAGAAAAGCGTTTGACTCGATTCCTAGGGATAAACTTTGGCAGAGAATGGAGGAACTTAGGGTTCCTAAACATTTGAGAGCCGCTGTGCATAGGTTGTATGAAGATGTGAAAGTCAAAATTAGAACTTCAGTAGGCATTTCTGAAAGTTTTAAAAGCAATATCGGGGTCAAGCAAGGTTGCCCACTGTCGATTACCCTTTTTGATTTATATATCGACAAGCTTGAGGAGTGGTTAAATTCGCAAGGGGGTGATGGTATCTATTTGTGCAAGTTTGTTATAAGGCTTCTTTTGTATGCAGATGACCTTACTCTGATTGCTAAATCGACTCTTGGTTTGCAAGAGCACTTACTATCCCTTGAGCATTTTTGTACAAGTGTGGGGATGCAAGTCAATATCAGCAAAACGAAAGTAGTGGTCTTCTCTAAGAAAAGAAAATATAACCAGCATCAGTTCTACTTTGAAGGCAACATTATGGAAGAAGTTGCGGATTACAAATACCTTGGGATTGACTTCAACAAAAATCTAAGCTGGAATGGTTGTAGAAGGAAAAGAACTTGGGGGGGTTGGAAAGCCTTTTATGCTTTTCAAAATAGGTGTAGAGAGGCAGAGTTATGGGACTGGAAGACCACTCAAACTCTTTTTGGGCTTCTAGTGATTCTCTATGGTTGTGAACTGTGGGCTAGTAGTACCTCCAACATGCAGTGGAGACAAATTGAGAAAATTCAGAAGCGTTTGATTACAAACAAATTTAAGATGAAAAGTGCAGTTCCTTATGATATCTTATTAAGTGAAACGGGCACTGCTCCTATTGAAGCAATTGCTATGGTGCGAGTCATAAGGTATAAAAAAATATTTGAGCAAATGGAAGATGGTAGATGGCCTAAGGTTGTTTTTAATGATAGATTGTGCAAGAGAAAAAAAACTTGGATGCAGCAAAATAACAGATGGTAGTAAATGGGGTATTTGCTTGAACATGTGTCCCATAAACAGCAAAAAGATAAAAGCTTTTGTTATGGAAAAGTTCCACAAACGTACTTGGGATAAGGAGCTAGGAAGAAAGAAAAATCACTATATTGAAGTGTTTAATCCCACTCATAATCATCAACCAAAAGCATACATAGAGGCCAATATCTCTTGGAGTGCCAAAATTCTTATTCCTTAGTTAAGGACTAATTCTCATCAACTCTGTTGTCTTAACTAATTCTCATCAACTCCGTTGTCTTAACGAATTTTCATCAACTCCGTTGTGAAACAGGGTGCTGGAAAAGGCCAAAAGAAGTGTGGGAGGAAAGGGTATGCATTTTTTGTTCTTCCAGAAACATTTCATTTTAGAATGTGAGGCCTTCAAAGACATCAGGGAAAATTATGTAGATATGCTCGCAGCGAGCTCTTGGGATAATCTATTTAGTGAGGGGTTTGTCGAAACGCTTGGAGCATTTATTGTGAAGCTTTACAGAAAAAGGGCCGAATACATCAAGTAGATGAAAAAACAATCTGTCCCATCTGTCCCATAGGCTATCTTTAGCCTGGTAGACGTTAAATTAAATAATTTCTTTCTTTCTTTTAATCCTAGAAAAGTGCTAAATCATCCACCGCTTCTACCAGACTTTATGGGTAATGGAAAATTCGTCGAACTGTTTATTCTATGATTATTCAGGAGAGAAATTTGTATGTCAGTTATGCTGTGGTCGACCGGTACATTGAAGCGTAGTCCAGGATACTCACTCATCTTGGATGAGTGACACGTTATAAATTGAAAATGTTGAGCTCCATACCGCAACACTCGGGTAGGAAATGTGGTGCTCTAGTCTCGTTCTCCTCTTCGCTATTTCTTGTGAAGGTAATTTTCTCTATTTACCAATATCTGTGTTTCTTTTCTTCTCTCAAAGCTTACAGGTATAGGTATGCATTTGAAACCTGGAAACTACCTGAATTGTTAACATTGACAGTGAAATAAATTATGTGCAAGAAGAGTCTTAGTTTGGACATTATTGCATTTGCTCCTATTATCTCTGCATTGTACTTAGGTTTTTTTTTTTTTTTTTGGGTTCGGTGGTGTTTGTTTTATTATATGGCCATATCCTGGTTGTCATTACTGATTTTTGGACTCTTCTATATGGACTCTTTGTAATTAGAAGCTGCAATTGTCAATGAGGGAATTTAGCAACAGGTCCATTGTTTTGACGTCGATACAGAGGAGGCCAGAAAACAATCAGAGTTTATCACAACTAGTCCAGGTTCGATTCCCAGCCCATTTCTGTATGGGCTCTAACTGTGAATTTTTGAAGTGACATGTCCGAGAGTTTTTATCCTGCTTCTGCAAAAAATAGATGATTTTCGCGGAAGAAATAAAGAGATGTGAAGAAAAGCCTTAGCCATCTTATCGTACAAACCAAGACAAATTAGTTTAACAGAAGACACATTCCTTCTGTTTTACATGCACAAAATATGAATATAGTGATGTAAGTGCTAGGAGATGCCTTAAGCTGCAATCCTATTGCAATCTCTACCTTTTGTATTTCTTATTTCTTTTTCTCCAATAACTAACCTATCTACAGTGCAATCACAATTGCATCTCTTCCTGAACACATTATTGGTGCTCCATTAGGTTGACATCACACACATTTTGATCTTGAAGTTAGAAATCACCTAAACAACTGTCCTTATTGAGCATTCCCTGCCTGGAGACTTGCCTAACAGGCAACCGATCGACATTGGAATCAAGAACCCCCTCCACCTAAATGGTCTTGTGCATTGCCTACCAAATAATGTGATACATGGCTTACAGTAGGCAACATGGTATCTCCATCACCTTTTAGAACTGCAATGGTAGAGTATGATCTTCTTTTGAAACCTTCGATGGCATAGCCGTTCGTCGTGATCTGATTTTTCGTTTGGAGACTCGTAAGTATCGCAAGAGAGCTTTGCCTTATATATCCTATTTCCATTGGGTTGCAGCTTTTTGGTTGGAGACATGGAGATCTGGTTGGGTCCATAGTCGTAGGGGAGTGGCTTGTCATTCATGATTGTTTATGTTTAGTTGCCATCTTACTGGCTTCCAATGATCACTCTAGATATAATCATATATATGTGGCTTTTGATTTGGAGAGGACCTCCATGTTGGTTATTTTCATTGTTATTTGTTACTTACCTCAAGCTTCTTCCAATTTAGTGGTCCATGTTGGTGGTGACCCTTTTCTTGACTTAGATTGATCCTTGTCTCCTTGATAATCTTGCTCAAACTGTCTTGTTTTCATATGGAGTATAATCCAGGATTTGTTTGGTGTATATGTTATTTAATTTCATTGGTGTGTCTACAGGTCTTAAAGTTTTTGGAATATGATATGGATACCTAAAACCCTCTGTTACACGGGAACCATTCCCTAGAGGTGGGAAACCCATTCCAGTGGTTCCCGCACTCCCGGAAGCTTTGGAACTGTATGGGAACGTTCCCTTTTCAGTGGGAGTTGCAATGAGAGCTTGGGAAAGTTCCGGGAGCTTTGAAGACTGTTTTTTTTGGAGTTCCCGCGTTCCCTGTGGTTGGGGAATACAAAGCATGTAGACAAATATGTTGAACTTCCCACAAAACATGAGCCTTTGTTGAAATCTTCGCGGGAAGAAAGGCCAAAGACATCCTTAACATCGATATCCTTAATTGAGAAACTGGAGCAATCTCTTGATGGGTTAAGGAAGCGTGTGACACCTCAATGTAAGGGCGATATCTCGAATGTCATGCTGATGAGTATTTATTTTGTTGTTTATATATATGTATGGCAGAAGATTGTGTGCATATTGTATGTGGCAGTCAATGCTTAACTATTAGAGTTGCTTTACTTTTTCTCATAAGAATAACTAGAGAAACATAGGTAAAATTGTTCCTTTGTATTTTTAAGGCAGATTGTTTCAAATAATGGTCATGTGTCGGAGAACTGATAATGAACTTGACATTTTAATATTTTACATGTATAAAAGGGAGAGACTCAGGGAGAGAGAGACCCTAAGAATATATTTATATATAAGAGAGATTATATATTTAAATTGATTTTAATATTTGAATATTTTGATTTCATAAGAATAACTAGAGAAACATAGGTAAAATTGTTCCTTTGTATTTTTAAGGTAGATTGTTTCAAATACTGGTCATGTGTTAGAGAACTGATAATGAACTTGACATTTTAATATTTTATATATATAAAAGGGAGAGACTCAGGGAGAATATATTTATATATAAGAGAGATTATATATTAAATTGATTTTAATATTTGAATATTTTGATTATTAATTTGATTATTATATAATATATTATCTATTTTTATATTTTAATTTTTTATTATATAATATTAACATCCCCGATTAGCCGTTTCTTGTAAATTTTGGGGAAACCTCTAGCCGTTCCCGACACCCGTACCCAAGTTCCTAATGTTCCCACGTTCTAGAAAATCATGCAACATAGGTAAAACCTAAATAGTAAAGACATTGGGATTTGATGACCTCAAAGTTTCTTAGTACCTATTGTTATGACATTATGTTGGCAAAATATTACCGAATGATGTTAAATGGCACACAATTTATAGAACTCACACTGGATTTCATGCAAGGAAAAATGCAGTACGAAACACATGCTCAGAACTTTCAACAAGAGAATCATTAGTTCTATTTCAAGAGTGTTTACAATTGCCTCCCATTCTAAGAATTTAGGCTATCTTCTAGTTTCTCTAGTTCTTAGCTTCTAACTAACTTTTTTTCTTACAAATTTGTACAGAAATATAGCAGGACAGAAAAATAGGATCAGAATCTTAGCATTGGTCATAGGTGGGAAGGTCAGATACCATAAATGCTTTCTGGTAGAAAGCTGTTGCCACTCTTTGCAACATTTCAAATTTCTGCGCTTGTTTAGATTCTTTTGTGCTATGTAACTTCAATGTTGAGGTCTTTTGGCAGTCTTGGGTAGCAGTCTTCTTAGTTCCCCACGAGATAGATGTTGTAGTCTACTTGTGCTTCTCTTTACCTAGAGTGTGTAGTCTATGAGTTGTGGTCTTATCCTAGTAAGGAGGTTGAGGTTTCCTAGCATGTTTGCTGTGGAAATTTCTGCTTGACTTGACTTTTAGTACAGAACAAAATTTTCACCTCTTAACACACTGAAATGCCTAACTTTAAAAACAACTTGCACGATGGAAAATACAGCTGCAATTAGATCATACACAGAACACAATTTCAATTGCAAAAACCAACTTCTTATTTTTCCTTCAATAAGAATCCTAGGGCTCCCTGAGGGGTTTTGCCCTGGTCTTTGACCAAAAATCTCTGTGTCTCATTGTGCTGGGCTATCTTCTATTGTGCATTACTATTTACTGTTCTATCTATAATTGCTTAACTGTTATTGGGGGTGGAAGAAATTGAATGAATAATTTTGAGTGATTATAACAGCATAGAACACTGTGAAAAGTTAACACTTGGTTGAGCCAGGGTTTTGATTGTTTCCCTTAGTTAGGGTTTTGGAGAGATACTAGATTGTACTGACCTTGTGATCAGGCTATGATATGTACAATAACTTCATTTCGAGTATATTATTAAAGTTTTCAGCTGTCCAAAACTTGTGTAAATTGAAAATTTGATTTCTAGCCATGCATGTTCTTCATGAATTGTGATTTGTAGTTTACAAGTATGTACATCTTGCTGACTTGACATAAGTAAAGGACAATTTCATTGAGTGATTTGAGATAATAATTGAAGAAGTTAACATTTGTTTTACTGCTGTTATAACTGCCATAAAAGTGAGTTTTCAGATCTGGTTTATGCATGATAAGATTTTCCTAGAGGGATGAAGCTTATTGAGTCACTTTGGTATCTCCTTGGATTGCCACGAAGATTGGATTGTTAAGAAGTGAAGTATTGTTCTCTTTTTGCTGCTGCTTTATTCTATATTTCATGACAGCCCTAAGTCTGAAAATTTATAGGGATAAGATTCAGGAAACCTCTAGTCAAAGAGGCGATATTTTTTTTTTGCATTAAAACTTTACAATTCAAAAGTTTCTAGACCCTATGCCATTTTCTCAAGGTAGGTAATGCTTCATAGTGGAAGCGACCCAATTTCTCCATATTGCAGGTCAATGTCATGCACTGGGGCTTCGTGTTTGATTTGATAAACGAACAACTTGTGAAAGCCACCCTCTTCAATATTTTTAGGAAAATCTTGCCTAAGGGCCTAGCTGCAATATCTGATAACTACTTGTTGATAGTCAAACTCAACCACGCATAGCTAATCTGTCATGAATGACTCTCAAGGTAGATTATGACTTAAGCCAGGAACATATAAGACATCATCAAGCTCAAGAACATCACCTAAGGACATTCATAATGATATTTTACCTATCATGGTCATTGGATGTTTGGCATCATTACAAGGTTCTACTTGCATGGTGGGCCTTTGCTCTTGAAGTCTGTTGAACGCCTACTTGTTGAAGGTCATGTGCCTAGATGCTCCACTATCCATGCATATAACACCCTACACTAGAAACGTTGTTAGTGGAGGCACAAAACCGTGGAGAAGGCTGTCTTAATGCTAGATGCTGACTCATGCATTCCCAGGGAGTTGCTTCTGCTGCTATTGATTACCCTTCCCCTTCTTCTTCCCATGACTTGAGAAGCATAGTGGGCTTATTTGTGGCACTTGTTGCACTTTGTATGCCTCAAATATTTTCTTTCATTGGTTTGAGTAACTTGAATCTTATTTCTTTTAAACCTTCCCAAGTCCTCCTCTCCTACCACCTTCCTTCATCTTCCTATTGAGGGTTAGGTTTTAATTCTCCTCTTCCTTGGCAAAGTTTGGTCTTCTCCTAGATGAAGTTATCCCAAAGCTACTAAAGCGTAGGAAGCTTCTCTCATGCAGAAACATCTTGAACAAACACGTCCCAAGATGAATGAAGCCCATTTAATGCTATGGGCAACTGCCAACAGCTCCCCATCTTCTACCTCTTTCAAGTAGCAACAAGCTCTCATCTCAGGTGATCTTCATCAAATAGTTGGTCACCGTATCCGTATGACTAATGCAAGTGCTGGTGACTTTGTTCTTTTGTAGCATCTTCTGATTAATATTTCTCACTCTATTCCATTTGCATGTTGGGCCTTTGCCCTTGAAGTCTTTTGAATGCCTTCTTGTTGAAGGTCATGTGGCTAGGTTCTCCATCATCCACACACATAACACCCTGCACTAGAAGAGTTTTTAGTGGAGGCACAAAACCATGGAGAAGGCCATCTCAATGCTAGATGCTAACTCATGCACTCCCTGGGAATTGCTTCTGCTGCTATTGATTATTCTTCCCCTGCTTCTTCTCAGGACCTGAGAGGCATAGTGGCCTTGTTTGTGTCACTTGAAGAACTCTGTGTGGCTCAAGTCTTTCTTTTCATTGGTTTGAGTAACTTGAATCTTGCTCCTTTTAAACCCTCTTGAGTCCTCCTCTCTTACTTCCTTCCTTCATCTTCCTAATGAGAGTTAGGTTTTAATTCTGTTCTTCTGTGGCAAAGATAGTCACTAGTTCGTTCTCCTCCTAGATGAAGTTTTCCCAAAGCTACTACAGCATAGGAAGCTTCTCTCATGCAGAAACATCTTGAACAAACACGTCCCAGGATAAATGGAATCCATTTAATGCTATGGGAAACAACTCCCCATATTCCACCCTCTTTCAGATAGCAACAAGATCTCATCTCAGGCGATCTTTATCAAATAGTTGGTCACTGTGGCTATGTTCCTAATGCAAGTGCTGGAGACTTTGTTCTTTTGTAGCATCTTCTGATTAATATTCTCACTCGGGTAGAGAGTGATCAAGGCATGGAACATCTCCTTAGTCAATTATTCTGAGCGATGTAAGAGATTATAATGTCCTTCAACAATGAATCTAGAATGACTAGTTTCACCTTGGTTGCCTTCTTGTTATTCCCAACCAAGTCCTTGGGATCAATAGAAGCTGTAGAGGCTGCTTCATTGAGACCCGATAGATGAACCTCCTCCATCAGCATCTGCAGTCTGCACTTCCAAAGGTGTAAAGTGGGATGTGCCTCCTAACCTGTCACTGTCTCTGAGACCAAGAGTAGTCATACCTGCAACTCCCAGAACACAACTATATCAAACAATCAGCGAGAAAACAAATAAGATCAGCATCCTATCACAGGTGCATATAGCCTTTTTTAAGGCATAAATCAACACTCCCAACCATTGGAGGACTGAGGGCATCACATCTTACAACCTGTTACAGATTTGGATCTCTTCAATCTCTGAAGACACTTGGGCATCACTTGTTGAAATTCTTTGACAACCCCCTCTTGTAGTGAACTGACCTTTCAATATATGGAGTCCTGAAAAGTTTCATAGAATGTGCTTTGGTACCATGTTAATTTTCAGATCATGGTAAGCAGATTCTACACTAAAAAATTAACCTAAACAATTTCTTAAAATATTATTCTATAAACACACACTGCTGGAAACATGAACAACAAATACACAGATTTTGACTCTCAATCACATCTATCTTCTATGGAAAAGCTGAAAAGAAAAAATACACTGCAATAATTCGAAACTAAAACTCATTAACCATCCTTGTAGTGTGCCCCAGGTCTCGTTTATAGAACAAGAGAGCAGGGGAAATACATCGATGTAGAGACATGCAGTGGTGTGCCCTCATGGACTAGGGCACACTTATGCATGGATAGATCTTCTTTGAATAGAACAAGAACACTGAAGTTAAGTGGCTGCATGACATCATGTACCTAACTCACCTATACAACTGTGCCCTCCCACAATAGATAGATTCTGGAATATTCATGCAATGTGTTCTCATGCATGCACCTTGCAAGATTGTCTTACTTTTAAGTGTGCCCCACTCATGCAGTGTACCTTAACACAGAATTGTGCCATCTAAAGATAGTGCACACATGCTCCCTTGCCTATTGAATGCCTACATAACCACTACTGCACCTCCACTAGCACCCCTTAATGTTCCTTAATCAATGCATGCTCGTCATCACACAGTTTGGGGCTGGAAAACCTTGCTGGAAAAGAAGAACTTGAAGCAATTGGTAAACCCTAACAAACTTCCATCCCAAATTTTGGGTTGTTTATGGTTATATGTCTCGCAACAAGTTTGTTGATGTCTAGTTTACAACTCTGACAGTCCATTTCATTGTAGATGGAATTAAATACTTCTCATAAGTTTGGTATCTATAAGAGTCTAAAGTGTGGACCAATAAAATATTTAAGAAATGGCTATATTTGTTAGGTGATGGAATCAAGCAAGACAGTGAAGAATTTTTTTGCCATACATGATCCAAGAAATTTTTGTTACTTGTTGTCCTGTTACTGCCTTTCTTCAGGGACTAAAGTGTGTCTTCTTGCTTAATCTATCAAGTTGTCTTCTGGATCTGCCCTGAACTAGAGCTCCATCAATCTGCAAGGACAACTTCAAATTCTTCTCTTCTATTGTGATTTTCAACAACTACTAGCAAATAGCCATTCCCCTGGCTAGTCTTAAGCAAACCATCTAGGAAGTCTATAGAAATACTTTCATATGGTCTTGAAGGCACTGTGAGTGGGCATTGTTAGTTGACCTAGGTATCGTGCACAATGAACAACCATGTACAAACTCCTCCATGTTGTTCCTCATCTGTGGTCAACACACACGTTTGCAAATTAGCCAATGCCTTATTTACGTTGAAGTGTTCATATTTATTTTTCTCCCTTTGGAACACAAGCATTGTTAAATCTATACATTAGTCCCTCTTCAAATCTGTCTTCTTTGAAAGATTTTAGTCATGTATACCTTTGTGGTTTAACAGGGATTTTACTGTTGGACCCAATTCTTGGTTGCTACATAGAATTTCATATATGCCTCATTCACTAAAGTATTTATCTTTACCAGAATTGTCAAAAGGAACAAAAGGTCTTGAGAAAAAATCAACACTGTTGTTTTGTGTGCTTTTCAAGTACTTGAAAATTGCTGCAGGAAAGCTATCCATTCGAAGTGTTGAATTTGTTACAACTTGGACTTGGTTTACATAAATGACATGGTTTATAGTTTGAGTGAATAATTGTTTCTTTTCCCTGTAAATAATATCTCTCTGGTTCTTTACTACCTCCACTATAGAAAACTTCTCATCATATGTAGGGTAATTTACCATTGTGCTAGAGAAGTTTTCCAGTGGTGTGTTACTGGTCTCCCTTGTTGCAACAATATCTATCCCATCTTGTATCCTGAGTCATCGACTTGAACTTCAAGTGACGATTGAAGTTTCCTTGTATCTAAGACCATGAATTGCATATATTCTTCTTTAAGGCTTTAAATACCCACTTTTAAATTGCAGGCCAATGAAATGCCTCACCTCACTCTTTATTAGTGCACTAAGAGGCATCACATTGTTTAGGTGTGCTCCATAAACGTTTTCAAGTAGTTTGCAACCACATGAATTTCTTATTCATAATGGGATTGACCTTTTTTCAGGCTATCTGGCGTTCTTCTTCATCAATCACAATGCCTAGCTACACCTTAGTCTCTCAGAAACTCACATTATTTTATTTTAGCTTGCAATTGGTGTTTTTTGATTTCCAAACAACGTCTCCAATTGCAAAAACTTCTCTAGGGTTTTGTTGAATACTAAGAATTCATCTAAATAGACAATGACAAAGGAGCCCAGGAATGGTCTTAAAACATATTTCATTGGTCTCATAAATGTCACTGCAGCATTGCATAAGCAAAATGGCATAAACAACTATTATATTATCTTTGGTTTGTTGTGAAACTAGTCTTCCAAGTATCCTCTATGCGTATAAGGACTTGATGGTATTGGAACTTTATATCCAACTTCATAGAATATTAGGCTTCTTGAAATTGGTTGATTAAATAGTTAATCCTTCTCAAAGGATATTTTTTTTCAATGTCATCTTGTTTGGTTCCTGGAAGTCTGCACACATCCAACAAGTTCCATCTTCTTTTAGAACTAACACCATTGGCAAAACATAAGGGAATACACTGAGCTTAATTTGGCCATTTTTCTAAGAGTTTGCACTTGCTCTTTAATTTCTTCACTTTCCTCCATTGGGGTTCTACACCTGCCCGTCTTCAGAAATGTTGACTCAAACATGAGTTCAAAACTTCAACCTCATGTTGGATGAAGCATTGCAGGGGCATCCCTTTTGAGTCAAGAAAAACATCCTTGTACTACACAAACAATTTATCAAATTGTTGCTTTTGATCCACTGTCTAGAAAGAGTCCCCTTTGGCTTTGAGTATCGGTAAAATTTTGACCCTACTGGTCATCAAAATGAACTTTCTGCAAGAATTAATCAAATGCTTTCTTAGTGTATCTAAAACCAATGAGAAATTTTCCTTGCCCTCATATGACTTGATCATGTAAAATTCGCCATCTTTCTTCAGTTGGTACTTGTTAGCACACTGTAACAAAATTGCATCCCTATTACACATGTATGCACTACCCCTTGCAAAAATTTCCAGATGTTGGCATTCACCACAAGCACATTTAATGGTTGATTGGGAGTGAGGATATTGGGCTGCATCTTTGCAACATTCAGGAGCAGAGCAGACATCTTTTTCGCCATGCTTTGTTTAGATAAGCTTGTAATTTTTTGGGACAAGTGTGTCTCTTATATGACCATCCAGGGAGGGTGATAGAATTAATAGTGTAATGGTCATACTATTTTACTTTATTAAAAGTTAGTTGTAACAGCCCTGGTGAAAAGTTCATGTAATAAAAATTAATAAAGGCAAAATAAGACCACGGTTAAGGGACACTTATTCCAAGCTGAATGTTGGGCAAAGATATCTTAGTGGGCATCATTGGCTGTGTGTTTTGGCTAAGGAAAATAGACAAAGGCAAAGACAAAAACATTAAAAGGCAAAAAGACAGTTTTATCATATTTATTTATGAAAATAAAGGAAATTAAGAAAAAAGTAAGGTGTAAGGTCATAGGTTGCATGTGAGGAGGAAAATGAAGGAAAATAATGGAAAATGAAGAAAATAGAGGCCTCACTAATAAAAAGGCTTCTGAGGATTAGTTGGTAACCTTTTCTCAGTTCGAGTTTGGAGCTCTCTCATTATTCTCTCTCTCTCTCTCACTCTTGGTCACTTAGAGTATCCTTGGAGTACTCTAGCTTTGGAGCAAGGAAGGAAAAACAAGCAAAGGGAAAGGAAGGAAAGCAAGGATCAAGGAAGGAAAAGAAGGATCAAGCATCTTTAGCAGGAATACTTGTAGGTCACCTTTAGCATGTGTGATTTCCTCGTTGGTTTGGGCATGCATGGCTTTGCATGTTGGTGTATGGTTCTTTTGTTGTCGGTGGCATGGTTTTGCTGGGTTATGACAGTGGTTTTTAGCTTAGCCTTGCTTTTTTCGAATGCCATGGTGTTGGGATGTTTATTTTGGTTTTTGATCTTTGGTTTGCTGGATGGATTTCAGAATTTGAGGCGGAGGTGGTCTCAAGTTTCATTCCCAAAGGCCTAGGAATCCCTTGACCAATTTTGGTGGGATACATGGTAAAGCCTGAGGGAGAAGTCTTGATTTAGGACCTAGTGATCCGGGTCTGGATTGCGGTAAAGCCTGAGAGACTGGTATTGGTTTAGGGCCTAGTGATCCGGGATTGGATTGCGGTAAAGTCTGAGAGTCAAGGAGATGGAAAAATCCTCAAGGATAGTGATGGATTCTAGATGGCATTCCAAGTTCAGTTCGGTTGTGATCAGAGCACCAGTTTTGGTGTGATCACGGTTTGATGAGGGTGGAGGTGGTTTAACCTCTGGATTCCCTTGGTTGTTTTATGAGATTCCACATTCATGCTTGGAATATGGCACGAGGGTGACTGGCTGAAAGAAAGATTTGGTTTAGCCATGTCTATGGTCGGGTGGTACGTGGAAGTCCCGAACCTAGTCAGATTTGCCTATGATTAATAAAAGCTAAGTTCTCTTACTTTTGCAATTGTTTATATATGGATTTGATGGCTATCATATCTTTGATATTCATATGGTTTTATGCTGGTTATAAGCATGGTTATATCACTGGTTCATGTCATGATTATTTCATGTATTGACTTGTTATTGTTAAAATGATGGATGCAAGACCTAATTGATGGTATAACAGTTCAATGGAGAAGGTGGTGATCCTTGTTATGTTTCATAAGTTCTTTCAGTCATTCATGCTATGTCTTGTATCCTAGACCTGTAGGTTGCATTGATACCAAGTGTTTGATAGAATGTCAGTCCCAGTTGGGGATGCTTAGGCCTAATCCTGATGTTGATTTTGATTTATTAGCATTGTCATCATGTTTTTGATGGATTTTGGAGGCTGTAACAAGTTTTGGGCAGAGACCGAGATTCTGGGCTAGAAAAATGTCTCAAATCTCAGGTAAGCTGACATAGGTCTGCTGAAAAGAGTGCATGGGTGATGGCACATAGGCCTGTGAAGGCGACTTTGGCTTCTGGACTCTGTCATGCCTATAACGTGAGAGCGACCAAGGGTTAAAAGGCTTAAAACATCAGTGTAACTCAGGAACATGATGTCTAAGTGGCTGACATGTCTCGTGAGGGTGTTGTTGCTGATGTGGATGGATTTGTTCAATATGTTTCGTCGATTCCATTTCCTTAAGGTAACCAAGAAGGTTGAATCCCTTATAGTGACCTCTCTCGTCTCATGTTTACCCAACTGGTCAATTGCTTGGGTGGACCTGGAAGGAGGGGGTGTTATAGATTGGTATCATAGCGTGGTTGCGCTCTTCTTGGGTAGATGTGTTGGTCATGCATGCATGTCAGTTGCATGTGTGTCTCTTACACTTGCATTCCATGTGCTTGTTGCATTGCATCATGTTGATCATGATTGTAGTAAGGCTGTCATGAGGAACTTGATGTTGATTTTGTGGAATGCGTCGCCAGAAGTATATAACTGGTTATATGATTAGATGCAACTTGATTACATCCTTGTATGTTAGGTTGCATTCTTGGTTGCTTGATTACATGTATCAGTCTTGTAGGTTGGTTACAAGAATTGATCGCTTATGCTCGACTACATGCGTTCATGTATATGTGTAGTTGATTAGGCATTGCTTATGCATGTTGATAGTTGCATGTGGCAATGTGTACATTGGAGTAATGGTTGTTTTCATGCATGATGTCATAGCATGCATTGTTGATATGGCCTTGCATTGATGACTAGATCCTAATTAGAATGATGTTTATGTGTTAATGCACTTATTTGATATATGTCTATATGCTATTATGTTATGTTACACATGTATCACGCTGATTTGATGATCTTGTAGACAAGTTATCCTCCCCAAATTGTGCTAAATTATGTTGGTTTATTGTGATTTGGTTTAACTGACATAATATACTTGTAGGAAAGAGATTAGATGGCTAGCAAGGTGGTAGACTACATAGAATCTCCCCATGCATCAGATGGGCAACGTGGTGTGGGGCACTCTTCTGATTTGGCAGATATATTGAGAAGCCCAAAGGAAGAAATAAGGAGTTGCAAAGCAAACAATGACAAAATCATGTAGGTACAAGAGAAACAAGCAGATGTGAATGTTATACTTTTTCAGAGTTTGTTAGGATCGTAGCGACAAGGGCCACTTTGGATCAGCCATGGATAGGAGGACAAAAGTAATGGGGCATATGGCAGTAGGTCTCTTGGTAGACACAGGTCGGATAGATCTGAAATGGTGAGAGACGACAGGTTGTTGGACACTTAAGATAGGAGAGGTGATAGGCACAGGTACTATTCTAATTATGGTTTCGACAAGCATCATGATCGTCATCGTTATCACCCTTACAGGAGGAGTGATAGGGGATACTTGCTAGATGAGTTTAAGAAAGCAAAGACACCTACCTTTGATGGAGAGATAAAGAAATCATAGGATGCAATGGTATGGTTGCTTGGTATGAAGAAATTCTTCTGATTGCATGATTGTTCAGAAAACATGAAAGCAAAGATAGCCACTTTCAGTCTCAAAGGTAAAGCAAATATTTGGTGGGAAGACGTGAAGAATGTCAAATGTATACATGAGGAAGATTTCACTTGGTATGCGTTTGAAAGGCTCTTCAAGAAGAAGTACTTGTTAGAGAGGTACTATGATGACAGAGCTAAGGAGTTTTATGAGTTGCAGATGGGTTCTATGACAGATGGGGAGTATACTAGTAGACTTTTGGAGTTGTTGAGATATGTGCCTTACCTCAAGAGGAGAAGGCCAAGGTTCAGAGATATATCAGTGGATTGCCAGTAGCATATAGAGACCGGATTGAGTTCGATGAGGCTAGATCGTTGGAGGAGGCCATCCGAAAGTTGAAGCATTGTTATGAGCAGTCGAAGCACAAAGTTGAGCCTAAGCATGACTTGAAAAGAAATGAGAAAGCTAAAAGAAAATGGCCACCAAAGAGAAGAAGACCTCAAGATGCAAGTGAGAAATACAATGTAGTTCCTTACAAGAGATTCAATATAGCTGAGAAGCTAAGTTGCAGGAAACGCTGGCAGGGGAGGAGTTTCCGTACGGAAACGGAAACGAAACATGGAAACGCATATGGTACGGCCCAGAAATGCATTTTTGGCCGTATTGGCACGTTTCTCGAGGTGAAACGTGGCCAGTATGGCCAGAAACGTGTTTCTGGGCCGTACAACGTCGTTTCCACATGCAACTTGACTTTATTTTATTTTATTTTTTTATTAATTTGTCTTCTAATTTTTAATTAGGTTTTTCTATTGCCTTCTAGTTGCTTCTAGATGCTTGTCTAAAGTTATAAAAGTGAACTTTTGCCATAGTGTTGATATGCAGTTCATCAAAAAGTTTGAGGCATATGCCGTTCATGGTAATGTTAAATTCTTAAAGTAAAAGTGATATTCTCCTTTATTTTTCATTTTCATCATTTTACTTAAATTTTTAACATTACCATGAAATGACTTAGGATGTTTGAGAGTGGTTTCGCCCTCATTGGATTTCATACGGAGAAAGTAGAATTTTAGATCTCACTCAAAATCCAACAAACTTATATGTTTTTCAGGATTTCAGGATTGGGGGGATTGCAATGTTTCCATTGGATTTTATCATGTACTAGGGTATGGAACTTGTATTTAATCAAGAGAACCAAGCCCTCTATGAAGGGGAGACTCCTAATAATCAAGAGCATGTAGGGTACTAGGGTATGAAACTTGTATTTAATCAAGCGCACTAAGGTCATTCGACTATGTAGGAGGAGACTCCCAATCAAGCACGAGACAAGAAATTAGAAATTTCTTGTGGCTAATTTTGGATATGTCTATTTTCATTATGTGATCATTCGTGAGTAAATGTGATGTAAATTTAGAGACTTTTAGTTTATGCATTGACAATTGACAATTTTATCATAATGTAATAAATTAAAATGTATCATATATGCTTTATGATTGCACATATTTCTTAAATGTCCTAATATATATATAATATAATATTATATATATTATATATATATCGCATTTCCCCGTTTCCAAAATTTGGGGGGGTCACGTTTCGTACCCATGCCTGTTTTGGAAACTCGTAACCGTTTCTCCGTTTCGTGCAACCTTGCTGAGAAGGGATGTGGAGAGCAGTAAGCTAGAGGTGGTGGCAAGAAACCACTACAGTGTTGGATATGTGGCAAGGATCATCATAAGAGGGATTGTTCGTAGTATCAGAGTGGTGGTAGACCCTAGATCTACAGTGCTCAGGAGGCGAATATAGTTGGTGATGTTGGTCATAACATTCCTCGTATCTATGCAACTGTGGATGATAGGCAAGCAGATCATCAGGCATCGATCATTAAGATGGACGGTATGCTTTATGATCAAGTTGTTTCTATTTTGATTGATCCTGGATCTAATTATAGTTATATTAATCCTGACTTGGTGGATAAGTGTGGTTTGAGAAATGAATTGCATGCAGAATCTTGGTTGGTATAGTTGGCTACAGGTACAAAGAAGCGAGTTTACCATTGGGTAAGAGTTTGTGCATTTGAATTAAATGGTATGCCTATAGCAACACATTTGAATGTATTGCCATTGGGATCATATAGTGTGCTTTTGGGTATTGATTGGCTATACCTTCACAAAACCAAAGTGGATTACTTTGACAAGGCCATTGAGTGTGTGGATGATAGTGGGGAAAAGAGAACCTTGTAGGGAAAGAAGAAGCCTACATCAGTGAGGATGGTTATCGCTATGTAGGCTAAGCGTAGTTGCAAAAATGTTGTGTGATGTTTGCAGTACACATTTCTAGTGACAAGGGAAAGGAGGTTGAGGATGCCGATGTGTTGAGCAGGTGCCCAGTTTTGCAGCAGTTTCAAGATGTATTTCCTGAGGACATTATAGAGTTGCCACCTCACAGGGAGGTAGACTTTTCTATTGAGTTGGTGCCAGGGGCAACTCTGACATCAAAAGCACCTTACATGATGAGCACACTTGAGTTGGTAGAGTTGAAGTCGTAGTTAAAGGAGATGCTTTACAAGGGATACATTAGGCCAAGTGTATTGCCTTGGGGTGCACCAGTGTTGTTCGTAAAGAAAAAAGATGGTACTCTTAGATTGTGCATTGATTACAGGCAACTGAACAAAGCGACCATCAAGAATAGGTGCCCTTTGCCGATGATTGATGATTTGTTTGATCAGTTGAAGGGAGCAACAATGTTCTCTAAGATCGACTTGAGATCGGGATACCATTAGGTATGCATCAAGGAAGAGGATATTTTCAAGATTGCGTTTAGGACCAGGTATGGGCATTATGAGTTTGTTGTTGTTCCATTCGGTTTGACTAATGCTCCAAATACATTTATGTGCTTGATGAATAGTGTGTTGCGTTCTTATTTGGACAAGTTTGTTATTGTATTCATTGATGACATTCTGGTATATTTTAAGAATGAGGAAGAACATGCTGAGCATTTAGCAACAGGTTTGAGATTGCTAAGAGAGCATCGATTGTATGCTAAACTTAGCAAGTGCAACTTCTTTCAGATTGAGGTACATTACTTGGGGCATGTTGTCTCCAAGGATAGTATAGTAGTGGATCCAAAAAAGATAAGGGCCATCATGGAGTGGGAAGCTCCTAAGAATGTGGATGAAGTGAGATCATTCATGGGATTGGCATGTTACTATAGGAGGTTCATTAGGAACTTCTCGCACATTGCATATCCTATCACATCATTGTAGAGGAAAGGTAAGAAGTTTGAATGGACAAAAGAATGTGAGGCTAGTTTTGAGCAGCTTAAGCAGTTGTTGACATATGCACTAGTGCTAAAGATTGCGGCGCCGGACAAGGACTTTGTAGTGTGTATAAATGCTTGCAAAAGAGGACTTGGTGGAGTTCTCATGTAAGGATAGGTAGTGTGCTATGAATCACAGAAACTGAATGAGCACGAACAAAACTACCCCACGCGTGATCTTGAGTTGGCAATGATTATACATGCATTGAAGATTTGGAGGCACTATCTTCTTGGTAGGAGGTTTACATTGATGAGTGATCACAGTGGGTTGAGGTATTTGTTTGACTAGCCGAATCTAAATTCCAGGCAAGCTAGATGGTTGGCTACCCTTAGTGAGTTTGACTTTGAGATCAGATACATCAAAGGGAAGGAGAACCGGGTTGCAAATGCTCTTAGCAAGAAGGTACAAGTAAATCATATAACGACTATGTTAACATTGGCAACTAGGGCCAAACTCCATGTGGGTCATCTTATTTATGGCAGCTGATATTTTTCTTGGATTTCTCTCGTCGAGATGTAGGATTGATTTAAAGATCATCGATTCCGACATGTATTCTTGGAGATATGAATTTATTTGTGTTATGGGACAATTCGTCAAGGTTGGCCAACAACCAAATTGCCCCCACTTGTGCTCAACGTTTTAGTATAAAAAGAGGTACCTTGCTAGTCATTTGCACACACTCTTCTTGTGATCTCTTCCTCTCCACATGTCTTTGGGTTTTGGTGGGAGGAGAGATCTTAAGAGATAATGCTGCCCTAATGGAGAAGGCTCTACGCTATCATGGAGAAGGCTAAATGCAACAATGTTAAGCCCTAAATGCAGCAATGGTTAAGCCCTAAAACGCAGTCATGGTTAAGGCCTAAACACAATCAAAAGGAAGACGATTCACACTGCCCTAACCACAGTCTTATGAGTCACAATATGGTGCCCTAGACGTTGTCAATACACAGGTTAAGGAGGACAATTAGAAGGAATGTTAGAGGATTGTTAGAGACAATTAAGTAGACCTTAATGTTGTCTCTATATACCCTAACACTGCCCTAAACGCAGTCATGGTAAAAGACCTTAATGCTGTCCATAAGGAGATCCCTAACTTGTTGTTCTAGGCCATAGTTAAAAAGGGGTTCATCTACAACAAAAGGAGGATGTATATACTGCGATGTAAGGAAAGGTGACTGTGCAATTATAAGGCTGATTGGAAGACAGTGTTGTCATGATGCTGTAGATGATAAGCGTGTTAAGGACTGAGCTTGATTTGAAGGGTTGCTAAGGCTAGCTGCACTTCTAGGCTGCAAGCCATAACAAGCAGCTAAGTCTATCCCTTGACAGTATTGCAGTGTACACCACAATAAAGATGGACAATATATTAATCTGCAACATGAATAATGAATGCATTGATGAATATAGTGACTGCTGTGGGCAACCTGTGCAGTATGGTGCAGCGCAATGAATGCAGCATGGTGAATCACTATGGTACAACATGATGATGGGCATGGATGTATAGCATCGGCTCGATATTGCAGCAACTTGTTGGTGATGGGTGCAACAACGATGGAATGGTGCAACACAATGCACAGTGATGGGTACAGTCGTGATTGGGTGGAGCTCAGTGATAAGATTAGCTCAGTGAATGGGTGCAACACAGTGACAGGTGCATCACAGTGACGGGTGCAACATGATGATGAGGTGCAACACAGTGATGGAGTCACCTTAGAGGATCAACATGCCTTCACCTGAGTCCAGATCAACCACCTCATCTGACATCTTCTTTACCTGAGTCCAGATCAACCACCTCATCTGACATCTTCTTTAAGAAGATCCCTGCTCTTATTTTGATAAGTCAAAATGTTGACTTCTGATGTATATGTACTATCTTTCGCTTTGCTAAACTATTGAAGAACATATAAGAAGAATTGATAAAGGGTTTCCCCACATTGGGGTTTGTCCCTGACTGGCACCACATCTTGTGTCCTCTTGTCTTGATTTGTCTTCTGCGATTTATGTGTATGTTCTATCTGCATTTTACTATCATGATAAATGTGATTGCTAATCTGGAATTGATATTGAGCTAATATGGAAAATTGAAGTAAATTTGCTATTAACATAGAACATACCTAAAATTAACAGGCTATGAGCTCTTATGGGATAGAGTTACAGGATAGGATCTTGCAAGCAGGATAGCGGGATGACAAATACATGGAAATCATGCATAGTTTACAGCAGAGCATAGGTATAGGTGATCAGGATGTAGATTGTCGTCTCACGACAAATGGTTTGGTGAGATTTAGAGACAAGATCTATGTGCCAAATTGCAGTGAGCTCAAGAAGCTTATCTTGAGGGAGTTTCACGTCAAGTCATACTCGGGTCATCCAGGATATCAGAAGACGTTGACGACGGTAAAAAAGTTCTACTATTGGCTGAATCTGAAGAAGGAAGTGGCAGAGTTCGTGGCTAGATGTTTAGATTGTTAGCAGGTAAAGGCGGAATGTAAGCATTCAGGTGGTTTACGACAGCCTATAGCGATTCCAGAATGGAAATGGGAGGTCATTTCCATGGATTTTATTACAAATCTTTCGAGGACAGGGATGCATCATGATTCTATTATGGGTCATGGTCGACAGGTTGAGGAAGGTAGCTCACTTCATTCCAGCAAAGACTACATATTCTGCCAGTGAGGTAGCACATGTGTTCATTACAGAGATAGTGATATTGCATGGTGTTCCGAAGAAGATTGTGTCAGACAAGGATGCGAAGTTCACTTCCAAGTTTTGGAAGGATCTATTTGTAGGTTTGGGTACAGAGTTGGCCTTCAGTACAACTTATCATCTGCAGACAGATGGACAAACAGAGAGGGTCAACAGGATCTTGGAGGATGTACGTGATGCACCAACAGAGGAAATGGGAGGACTATCTTCCATTGGTTGAGTTCGCATACAACAATGGTTATCAAGAGTCATTGAGGATGAGTCCTTTCGAGGCATTGTATGGGCAGTGTTGTAATACTCCCATCAGCTAGAGTGATCCAGTGAATAGGGTACTTATTCGGATATGTTGGCAGACATAGAGCAGGAAATGCAAGTTATAAAGAAGAATCTAAAGACAACACAGGATAAATAGAATAGTTATGCAGATCAACACAGGGTATTTAAGGAGTTTCAGGTTGGGGAGCATGTGTATTTGCGCATCAAGCCCAAGAAAAGCTCTTTGAGGATTGGTTCATGTGCCAAGTTGGCACCACGATATTGCGAGCCTTTCGAGATCCTTGAGAGGATTGGACTAGTGGCATATTGACTTACACTGCCTCCAACCATGAAAGTCCATGATGTTTTCCATATTTCATTGCTTAAGAAGTATATAAAGGACGTTGATCATATTATTGATTGGTCTGTATTGCAGGTGGAGCAAGAAGGAGAGTTCCAGGTGGAGCGTCAGTGCATATTGTAGCGAAAACATCTCATGCTCAAGAACAGAGCCATAGTGCAAGTTAAAGTGCAATGGAAGCACTTTGGGCTTGAAGAAGCTACATGGGAGATGGCGGATCAGATGCAGGCTCTGTATCCTTCATTATTTGCCGGTTGAGGCAAAACAATTTTGGTTTGATGTCAGTATATGTTTTGATGATGTTTTGGTATATGTATGTATATGTTAATGGATGTAAATACCGCATGAGCTAAGTTATAAAACTCCAATAAGCAGTATGGGTGTCTTGCTATTATGGTTGTTATCTTGTCATGTTGTCATGATGCTTTGCTTTTGAGCAAGTCATTCATTGTAAATACTGCAACGAGCTAAGCTATAAAACTCCATGGGCAGTGTATTCTCTTTCAACGATCTTGGTGTGGTTTAACACCAAGGAAAGTGTTCCCCAAGGGGGAGGGTTCTGTAACAACCCTGGTGAAAAGTTCATATAATAAAAGTTAGTAAAGGCAAAATAAGACCACAGTTAAGGGGCACTTATTCCAAGCTGAATGTTGGGTAAAGATACCTTAGCAGGCATCATTGGATGTGTGTTTTGGCTAAGGAAAATAGGCAAAGACAAAGGCATTAAAAGGAAAAAAAGGCATTTTTGGCACATTTATTTATGAAAATAAAGGACATTAGGAGAAAAGTTAGGTGAAAGGTCACAGGTTGCATGTGAGGAGGAAAATGAAGGAAAATAATGGAAAATGAAGAAAATAGAGGCCTCGTTAATAAAAAGGATTTTGAGGATCAGTTGGTAACCTTTTGTCAGTTTGAGTTTGGAGATCTCTCATTATTCTCTCTCTCTCTCTCTCACTCTTGGTCACTTAGAGTTTCCTTGGAGCACTATAGCTTTGGAGCAAGGAAGGAAAAGCAAGCAAAGGGAAAGGAAGGAAAGTAAGGATCAAGGAAGGAAAAGCAGGATCAAAGAACTTCGACAAGAATACTTGTAGGTATAGACATGCATGGCTTTGCTTGTTGGTGTATGGTTCTCTTGCTGTCGGTGGCATGGTTTTGCTGGGTTATGATAGTGGTTTTCAGCCTAGCCTTGCTTTTTCTGGATGCCATGGTGTTGGGATGTTTATTTTGGTTTTTGAGCTTTGGTTTGCCAGATGGATTTCAGAATCCGGGGCGGAGGTGGTCTCAAGTTTCATTCCCAAAGGCCTAGGAATCCCTTGATCGGTTTTGGCGGGATATGTAATAAAACCTGAGGTTTAGGGCCTAGCGATCTGGGTTTGGATTGCGGTAAAGCCTGAGAGACTGGTCTTGTTTTAGGGCCTAGTGATCCGGGATTGGATTGTGGTAAAGTCTGAGAGACAAAGAGATGGAAAGTTCCCCAAGGATAATGATGGATTCCAGATAGCATTCCAAGTTTGGTTTGGTTGTGATCAGAGCACAGGTTTTGGTGTGATCACGGTTTGATGATGGTGGAGGTGGTTTAACCTCTGGATACCCTTGGTTGTTCTATGAGGCACTACATTCATGCTTGGATAATGGCATGGGGGTGACTGGCTGAAAGAAAGATTTGGTTCAGCCATGTCTATGGTCGGGTGGTACGTGAAAGTCTCGAACTTGGTCGGATTTGCCTATGATTAATAAAAGCTAAGTTCTCTTACTTGTGCACTTGTTTATATATGGATTTGATGGCTGTCATATCTTTGATATTTATATGGTTTTATGCTGGTTATAAGCATGGTTATATGACTGGTTCATGTCATGGTTATTTCATGTATTTACTTGTAATTGTTAAAATGATGGATGCAAGACCTAATTGATGGTATAACAGTTCAATGGAGAAGGTGATGATCCTTTTGGTTATGTTTCATAAGTTCTTTCATTCATTCATGCTCTGTCTTGTATCCTAGACCTGTAGGTTGCATGGATGCCAAGTGTTTGACAAAATGTCAGTCCCCGTTGGGGATGCTCAGGCCTAATCTTGGGGTTGATTTTGATTTATTAGCATTGTCATCATGCCTTTGATGGATTTTGGAGGTTGTAACAAGTTCTGGGCAGAGGTCGGGATTTTGGGCTAGAAAAGTGGCTCAAATTTCGGGGATGCTGGCACAGGTCTGCTGAAAAGAGTCCAGGGACGCTGGCACATAGGCCTGTGAGAGCGACTTTGGCTTCTAGACGCTGTCATCCTATAGCATGAGAGCGACCAGGGGTCAAAACGCTTAAAACATCAGTGGGACTCAGGGACAAGATGTCTGAGTGGTTGACATGTCTCGTGAGGGTGTTGTTGTTGATGTGGATGGGTTTGTTTGATATGTTCCATCGATTCCATTTCCTTAAGGTCACCAAGGAGGTTGAATCCCTTATAGTGACCTCTCTCGTCGCATGTTTACCTCAGCTGGTCGGTTGCTTGGGTGGACCTGGGAGGAGGGGGTGTTACATTAGTACAATCCTCTAGGCATCAGGACTAGGAAATAACATGTCATAGGACATAAAAGTAATAACCTATAACATGAGAGCGACTAGGGGTCAAAAGGCTTAAAACATCAGTGGGACTCAGGGACAGGATGTTTGTGGTGAGCCCCATAAATGGGTAATTATATGGGCTCATTTTGCCTCCTAACTTAGCTTAATCCACCATTCTCATTAGTTTATTGCATGTTTTTGATTATATTTATGCTAATAGAGTGAGTTGGGTTGGTCATTATGCCATGGAGTCTAATGTGTGTTTAATGCAGATTTTTGGTCAATTTTGGAGACAAAGTCAAAGATTTAATGGACATTTGGCAGCAAAATATTTGAAGAAGACAAGGGAGAGGATTTATAGGAGGATATCCCCCTCATTTATGGCTCCCCACTTCGAACTCTCCATCATGCAGCTCAGAGCACAAGCAGCCACATCAATGCACCAAAGAGGCAGCCGAGCAAGTGGAGGATAACTGTTGTTTATCTCAGGTTTTGGGAGCCAAGCCTCCTTGATTTTAAGGAAGCTGTTGGGAGCTTCAGTTGTATAAGTAGAGAGGCCTAAGGCCTCATTAGATTGTTGGAAGTTAGTCAAATTCTCGAATTTTTGTTGCAGCTTTGCTCTGCTCAACTTCGAACTTACCTTTGTTGACAGTTTCATGTAATCCTATTATTATTTTGATAATGAAGATGAGATCTTGTTCGAGCTAGCACTGAGTGACCTCAGAGGGCTGAAGCTGTTGGGTTAGGGCCCAATCCAAGCAGCCAAGCTCCTCTTGTTTTGTATTTATATGCTTTGTTTCAGTTTATGAATTAGTTGCTGTTGGATAGATTTCTTTCTTAGTTAAGAATAGGTTGCTTTTGGTGATTTAAAAGGTTGTTTCCATTTCAGTTTGCTATAGCAGGTTGAACAGCGATAGGAAAAAGATATAAAAAGGCCATCAACAGAGCCTTGGCCTCCTTTCCTCCCTCTGGGACCATGAACTGAGGCCAAGATCCTCTTGCTGTCACAAAAACCACAGATTTGCCTTTTCCATAGGATTTCTAGTGTTGCAGCTTGTTAGAAGGTTATTGCTTTGCTGTAGATCTATTTCACCATGCTCATTCTTGTCTTTGCAATAAATTTCCTTCCATGCTTTCTTTCCATGTAGCATTTTTCAGCATTTACTTTCCTAGATCAGAATTTAGACTAGCTTGATACAAAGTTCTGTTTTTTTGATGTAGATAATTTTCTTGCTTGCTTAATCTCATGATGTGAGTTTCAGTTCTCTTGCAACAATCCTCCTCTCACAATAAGTTAGCCAATCGACCATCACCATTTCTCTTTGATCTATGTTCCACAAGTCACCCAAAGTCCCTCACAAATCTGCTTTAGTTTTCTACACTTTTCTCATGAACTTTGCTTTCTTTCCTTGAACAAGTCCAACCATATTTCTGTTCCTTGACCCTTTTTGATGAACCCTAGACACCTTAACACATCACCCTAGCCTTCAGCTACCCTTTCCACCGCTTTCCCACCTTCAAAACCTCCAAAACTGCTCTTGGCATCCTTTTGTAGACCTCCTGTAGATCCCCTACAGCCTCCTGTAGATTTTCCTGTAGGTGTCTTTTTGAAGTCCGATTGTACGAAAAGCCTCCAGAAGGCCACCTGGGACCTCCTAGGACCCATCTACACCTTCCTACACCTCTGCAAACTCCAAAGTTTCCCTCCATCGCCACCTAATCGCTGCCACATTCACAAACAAATAAATTACATGCATGACAATTTCACCTAAAAATACATAAAAATCCAAAAATATGTTTTTTTCTCATTTCCTTTTAGAAATAGCTTGAGTAGATGTTGTTTACTTCCTCAGTAGGTATTGGCATTCATTTTATGGTTTTTCATCTCTCTTTCTGCAAAAGTAGGATTAGTTGGTTAATTAGGGTTTGTTAGATTTACTTCACATTTCAGTCTTCTTTCTCTTTCTGCAAGTAGAGGAGCCTCTGTAGAGTAAACTTTCCTTTCTTTCATCACATATAAAGCTTCTTCTGGAATTCATAGAAGTTGGCTTGAGCTCTTAGTGATCTTGCGCCAACTGACCAAGTGACAGCCCGCAGTGAGAACTAGTACTATTGCATATAGCACCGTCGCTTCCAAGTTTGTTACGAACTACTGGGTTGATAAAAGTAAAGTATGAAGCCCAAGAGTTGCAGCATTATCGCTGCAATACTGGTGCTCACCAGTCTGAGTGGCTGACATGTCTCCTAAGAGTGTTGTTGCTGATGTGGATGGGTTTGTTTGATATGTTTCGTTGATTCCATTTCCTTAAGGTCACCAAGGAGGTTGAATCCCTTATAAGTGACCTCTCTCGTCGCATGTTTACCCTGACTGGTCGGTTGCTTGGGTGGACTTGGGAGGAGGGGGTGTTACAGTAATACAATCCTCTAGGCATCAGGACTGAGTAATAACATGTCATAGGACATAAAAGTAATAATGTCTTCATGTTAATAAAGGGGGTCAAGACATGATATATGTTAATGAGGGATTAATAACGTCTTAATCCAACTCTAGCTAGTTGTAGGGTTGGTTGTCTTTCCTTTTGAGAGACTGTGTGATGTATGGCTTTTTTCAATATTGAATAATACAATTATGTTTCTCTCATTCTCCCAATTCTTCAATAGTGTAAATCTGATATTCTTGATGCTTGAAGTGCCTTGCAGTTACCATATATAGGTTATTTTGTTGCATTTCACTCGCATTATTACTTTGTTATAGGATGACATTAGGATGGAGATGCCTTGTGCAACTCATTAGTTTAAATGCTGTTTATGCAAACACGTCCTTTCTTAGTGATCTTATTTTGAGAGTCCTGATCTTATTTAGTTTAGATGCTGTTTATGCTGACACGTTAAAGTCGTTTTATACTTCTTTTGTGCTTTTTGGTTGTGGAAAATGATTTGTTAAGATTCCATCTCTTTTATTCACACTGATGCAAGGGATTCTGTCAAGTTTATTATGTTCTTATTACAGTGTGCTACCTTTCATCCAATAAGGGAAAGTAAGAAAAGTTCCCAGGTGTTTATGCTGATGTCTATTATATTTTTGTAACATTTCAGGAACTCAGAAAGAAAAAGCTTTTCAATGAAGCAAATGCTTGCCCTTCTGTGAGTTGTGCATATCAGAGCTTATCCACCACATTTTATCACGGATATTGTTTCAGGACGTCAGAAAACCAAATATTTGGTACTTCCTCTGCATTTTCTGTAAGTGAATGCCAGCCATCCCAGTCTTTTAGAGCAATGGCCTGGCAAGAACCTCATTCTGGAGTCTTGAGGACTGATGGAACAAGTGTTCCAACGCTATCTCTTACTATCCATAACAATACAGTAGAGGTGGCAGCAGCTCCTGGAGTAACATATTCTGAATTAAGGTAGTGCCCATGAAACATCATTTCTAATTAGTTTGTTGTGTTTCAAGTTCTGATGAATGCCACAATAAATTCATGTTTTCAGGTGAATACATTTTTTAGAGATAAATTATATTGAATTACTAATTACTTGGCAAAGTTTTCTATATTCATGATCAATGGCATCCTGGAGTTCTGTAATATCCATTTCCTTTATTTCTGCCATTACTTACAGTATGTTTATTTTCTGTCATTTATATGTTATTGATCTTGATGTTGATCTGGCACATTAGTTAAGACCATAGGCCTAATATTTTATAGAAACATAACTTAAAGAATGCAATGGAGAAAATGATTTTGTTCTGTTATCCAATTGAAAAAGTATGTTTTTTGTCAGGAAAGCATTTGATTCTATTCTGTTCAAGCAATGGATAAATAATATGAAAAGTGAGACAGGCATCCTGGCCCTTGATGATAGATGTTATTTAAAGAAAGTACTGATTCAGGTATGATGATCTGCAAAACTATATTCTTATTTGAATTGATTAAATGGACATTTGTTATCGAGATGATAAAACGTGTGGCCTTATTGCTCAGATCTTTTATTATTGAAGATGCATTATGTGCATAAATTTCTGCTACTTATGACTTTTAATGTAAAACAGAAATGTCACCTCTTTCCTAGAGGTTTCTCGGATCTTAATCTTGTGAATTTTCAGCCTTAGGGATGTTACAAAATCTAAATCACACAAACAATGGAAAATATTTCATGTCTTAACAACCCCAATCCACTGAACAATTCAAGAGAAAATAGAACGAAGTGTGCCAAGAAGTTTCAGCCCTCTGATGCAAGCTTATCATGCATAAAATAGATCTGAAAATCACTTATGGCAGTGATAAATACAGTAGCAAATTTCCCCATCTTCTTCAATATAAATATTAGTTATAGCCTTAACTTATGTCAAATTAGCAAGACATATAACTGCTGGAAATTACAAAACCCTGAAGAAATAGACAGCTGAAGATCAAATCCACAATTATACTAGTATTGGACAGCTGGAAATTTGTATGTATGCATAAAGATGAAGTTCATGTATGCTGGTACAATTATTTAGCTCTCCAATGTTGAGAAATATAACTAGTATTGGTCTTCATAATTGTATTTGAGTTATAATGTAAAGTATTTGTCAAAAGAAAGAAAAATATAATTATTTATAAAAAGAAAAATTATTTATAAGCATGGGTTTCATGCTTTGTTTATTTTGTTTCTAGGTGAAAGCCTCCATTGAAGGCTTTTAGGGTTTATATCATGAGCCTTAGTCCTTGTCATCATGTCATGGACCCTTCTTGGGCTTTGCGTGTCAAGAAAGAAAAATATTTTGATGTAAATTGGTCATCTAAACACTCCTCCACCAAGTCGGCCTCAATATGAACTTCAAACCACTATAAATAGAAGAGCATTCAACCTATTTTGAAGCACCAATTGAAGAGAAGTTCGATCTACAGTTCGAAGAGGAGAAAAAGGATGCGGAGAAGTCTAGAAGCGAAGGAGAAAACATAATGAAGGAGAAGGAAACATTTGTCTAACAAAAGAAGCTGAAAATTCTCTCTTATTCACCCACACGTGTGAGATTTTGAAGGTAAAGGAAGGTCGAAGTTGCAGGTGAAGTCGTAGGGATGAAAATCTGTTGTAGGAGGATCGAAATTTTGTGACTAATGCAGTATTGATGTAGTTTGACTTAAGTTGACTTTGGAATTTGGCTAATCATCTTGGGAGGCTAACTTGGTGGATTGGAGGAAGTCTTTGTCTTGGTTAAAGGTCTTGGTTGTCTCAATTTGACTTGGTTCTATAACAGAAGAAGAGTTTGACTGGGTTTTCCCTTAGAAAGGGGTTTTGCCCTAGCTGAGAGCCTACATCTTGTGTCATTGATCTTCATGCTTAATTGTTTTGATAATTGCTTGATGAAAAGAAGTTAAAGAAGATATAAAGAAGTTAATAAGAATAGAAGAATATCACAAGTAATTATCAGGATAAGAAAATCTTCTGCCTTTCTAATTTTCTAACATGGTATTAGAGCTAAGGTGAAGAAGAAGGAAAAGGCAACTTGAAGATCTTTTGAAGGATTCTGTTTGCAAGGATGAAGGAAATCTTGAAGTCCTGGTTTATTATAAGACCTATTGTAGAATACAAGGAGATCTAGACTTCTTAACATCAATGAAATCCAAAGATTGAAGTCCTGATCACTTCTCTAGGAGACCAAAGACTTATGAAGACATGAAAAAACATTTAACAACCTCCTTACCTTTTGCTATGATCTGAGAAAGCGAAAACTATAAGTCCAGTTAAGGCCAAAGCTCCTCTAAGATAAATCGAAGCCTGTAACCATATATGAAATGGATCAAACTAAGATTTTAGAGACTTGGAATTAGTCTTACATGGTCAACATGAGGAGGGAAATTGATAACAATAATCTATACAAAGGCCGAAACTATAAAGAAAGGAAAGAAGGTCGAGCTTGAAAGGAGGTACAACAAATTCAGGAGATGTAATAAAGTTCTGAGCGTAACTAGCAATTTTAAGATAAAAATAGGCTACAATATACAAGCTATAATAATAATGAAAGGATCAAGCTCTGTCGTGAAGTTCTGTCAAAAGGATCCAAAAATCCTGAGTAATGTTATAACTCAACAACTAATTTACAAATGAAAACTACAATGGATTCGAAACAGAAAGGTTGTATCCATTCAAGGAAGCATGATTGAAAAGGTCAAAGCAATGAAGGAAGCATGTTTACAAAAGTCCTTGAAGTAGTCCTTGAACTAAGAATCTTTGGAAGAAGAAGACCATGACATTTTGAAGAAATGTTGCAATAGACTAAGGTAAGTAGTCCTTGAGGTAAGTATAATTTGTTTTATTCATACAAAATCTAAACCAAATTAGATTAGGGTTTTGAAATTCTCATTTTCTTTGTTCTAGGGTTTGTAGCTAAATTATTGTAAACCCTAGTTGGTAAAGAAACCCTAATCCCATTCTAATTTTGTTCCCATATAGAAACCCTAGTTTTGGTCTCTAGGGTTTGTAGGAAGTCTAGGGAGAAATTGGAAACCTTAGTAAGTATAAAATTTAATTTGAAACCCTAGAATTGATATTTTAGGGTTTGGATCTAAAATTCCTAGTTTGTAATCATATGCTTATACTTGTATACTTTTGGTACTACTTGTAAGTGAATGTTGCAGCCTGCAAGTACATAAAGAAATAAGGATATTGATACTTCATGATGAGAGGGAGCTCTTCCAAAGGGAGCTTCCACCTCACAAAAGATATGTATTAGCTTTATCTTTATTTTTCCTTGGAAGGACTAAGTTTGTAGGCATATTCTAAGAAGATCATCACTAGATTCAGAGGGAGACTCAAACCATGAAAGAAATTTTGTTGTAGAAGGAGCCCTTCAAGAAGAAGCCCTACAAGGTTTGTAAAAGGAGCAACTCAAGGTATGTTTAAGACTATAAGATTTATTGCAGATCTTCTTCATATAAGAAGGTACGATGGTTGCATATTTAAAAGTTTGCTTTATCATGTCTAAGGTTTTGCTATAGAATCATAAAGATTCTTATAGTGATGGGATGATTGATCTCTAGATTAAATCAATCCCCATCTTACTATCTTTTGTTCACTTTGGTAAAACCCTAAACTTTAGGGTTCACTATAAAAACCTTAGCCTTTTTTATGTTTAGGATTTGTTGATGTTATGATGAAACTCTAGCCTTTTAAGGTTTGCTGTTGATATATAGAATATATGATTAAACCATAGATTTTTTTGGGTTTGATGAATTAGGGTTTACGACTAAACCCTTTTAATAGTTAATGTAAGATCCTAAGAATGAAACCCTAAGTGTATATGCTTTCGTATGATTGTAAATTTGTCGAATTGTTATATATCTAACATTGCAATTTTGATGATTATTTCTAGGGTTTATGACAAAAACCCTAGTAGAAATTGATATAAGATTCTAGGGTATGATACTGAAACCCTAGATGTAAAATGTTTTCGCTATGATTAAAATCCTAACTTGATTTAGTTTTGATAGAATCTAGGGTTTGTGACAAAACGCTAGCAGAATTTGTTGCAAGAATTTATGGTTTGAAAGGTGTAACCCTTGTTGATTGTAAACCTAACTAGGTTTAGGTTTTGGATATCTAAAGTTTGATTTCTTATTTTAAGTTTTTAACCCTAGATGCTCCCATTATGATAACATTGATAAGGTTAACTTCATGTTCTTGTATATTTGTGCTTGGTTGTGCTTGTTGTTGAAGATTTGCAGGTACATAATCTTCAAGATGTTGAAGATATTTGCCTGCCTCATACTTGTTGATGACCTAATGATAATATTGAGCATGATGAAAAGAGGGAGTTGTAAAAACCTTGATGACATTGACAACATAACAACATATAGATGACCTTGTTACCATATGAAGTTAAAGATAATGTTCTTGAAGGAATGAAGTTTTGGAAGGTCAAAATTCTCCAATAATATGATGATACGAAAGAAAGAGCCTATGTGGTTGGAAGAATGAAGTTGTTGATGGACATGTTAAAATTGGAAACTAGGGCCAAATTCCACCTTAGGACAACTCATATGATGGAGATGATTATTGCATTGGATTTCTCTTTTCGAGAGGTCCAATTTTGATATAAAGATCATCTCATTCTGACAAGCAAAAGTGGAATTTTGAATTTATTCTCTCTCATGCACAAATTGTCAAGGTCGGCCTCAGTCTAATGTAGGCTCAAAAGCCCAATAAATGTGTCTCCTCACCCTCAACGAAGTGTATAAATAGGAGTGACCTCTCTCCTCATTTGGACATCACTCATCACATCACAAATCTCTCTCTCTCTTCTCTTGATTGGTTTGTACAACTTGGAGGCATCCTCTTTCTACTTCGCACGTGTGACAAGTGTTGATTTTTGGTAGCATTGAATGTGCTCTAAGTCTCAAATTTTGTAGGGAGGCTTGGGCACATGTATTCCGAAGAACCCAGAAAGCGTTTTGGGAAATTCCACCCGGAGACAATTTTATTAAAATAATTAATTATTTTTAATGGGTCCCTAAGTTTAAACTTAGGAAATTAAAATAATTAATGGGTATTAATCTAACTATGGGTGTAACTTCTAGAAGAAGACAAGGATCAAGCATGAATGATCTTAGCCATTGATTAGCTTCAAATATGGGCAGTTGAATGTCAACGAGAAGATTATTTAAGGAGGCTTGAGGGTCATTTGGAAGACATACAGAGAGTTGATTAGGCAAGTCGAATCGCTGAAGCTAGAGGCAACGCAGTGATTTCGTAGTGATCACGCAGAGAGGCGTAGAGAGAGTTTTGGATGGAGGATCTTCTCTGGAGCCAAGAATACTCAGTAGAGATGTAGAGAGACATGCAGAGGAGGCAACGCCATGCCTAGAGAGGGTGATGCAGAGCCAAGAAGGGCTCATGCAGGGCTCGTGCAAAAGCCTTCCACGCAGAGGTTCGAAATTTGCTGAGGTTGGCGTTTTGAGTCGGGAGGGCTGGAGTTAGCTCTTGAGAGCAAATCGATGCAACAAAGAGGTGACACAGGGCCTTAGAGGCTGTGACGCAGGCCCACACGGTGGCTGTGTAGGGACAATGCAGAAGTAGCCTAGGACTCATTCGTTCAGCTGCCGGATCAACCGGGACTTGAAGTGTAAAGTGAGGTAATGTCACTAATTTCTTCTGCCGTGTGATATTCTTTGTACTGGATTGCCAGCAAAGCATCCAGAGGTTGTATTTAGAAATAACTTCTGCTTGATAATAAAAACCCTCAGATCTGTTGCATCGATTTTCTCGCATTGGGTTTTTCCGTGGATTTTGTCTAAAAATAATTGTGTCACTTGTGTTGTATCTTTTGCTTTTCAGTTTCTTGTTTGGTATTATTATTTTTTAAGTGAAGGGCGCAATAGTATTTACTTCGATATTTACCGTAGAACACAGTAAATAAAATGTATGGATTAACAAGTAGAAGTAACATCAGTTTACTGTAGTAGGGATTCCGGGTTTATGAATTTTCACAACAGGAGGACGAATTTCTAGGATTGTTTGCTAGCCGAATTTTAGGAAAATAAACCAGTGTTGACTTTGTTTTTGAGGGCAAAAATTCAATTTTTGAAGGCCACATTTATTGGCACAAATATCGAGGAGTTTGGGACAATTTGAGTAGGGTGACTTCAATGTTGACTTTAGATTTGATGCATAAATTACAACAGTGTTTTCTCTCTCCTTTGACTGGGTTGACCAAACTGTTTTGTTCTAACTTTGACTCTCTTGGAAGGCCGAATTGTAATGTTGTTGACTGAGCTGCTTGGAGGACATTTTGGTGCTGGTTTGACCAACGTTGACTTTCTAGTTAGGGTTGTAATTGACTGCTGATTTTGACAGGACTGTTTTGGGCAAGTTAATTTGATATTTGTACTCTCTCTCTTTGCTGAACTATTGAATAATAATAAAAAGATTTGATCAAAGGGTTTTCCCCACATTGGGGTTTTTCCTTGGCATCTGCCAAATCTTGTGTCCTCTTGTCTTGGCTTGTCTTCTGCACATGTTTTTTTGTTCTATCTGCATTTACTATCAATGTGTTTAAGTTAATGTGATTGCTACTGGAAATAATTGGAAATTGTCATTGGGTTGATAAGGAACATTGAAGTAAATTGTGCTAAAGCATAGAACATACCATTGTTATCTAAAATTAACATGGTATCAGAGCTCAGGTGAAGACAAAGCCCAAGAAAGAGTGAGGAAAAACAATCAATAAGGGAAGCTATTGGACAAGAACCTGGAACTAGTCCCAATGACAACTACATCTTACTTCAAATCTGCGGACAAGCTTAAGGACAAATTCGACTATCATGCATGGAAGATGTCTCTAGATTTGACTTTGGAAGAAAATGATGCCATGGACTATGTCAAAGGAAGAGTAATGGAGCCTCCTTCAAATGCATCCGCAGTCGCATAAACAAAGTACAAGAAATGTGTGGTTAAAGCTAAGAAAATTATTGTTGATTCTATTCACAAGCCTTTGGTTGCCTATATTTCTGATTTGGAAACATCTAAGGAGATGTATGACAAGCTGGTTGGGATTTTCAAAGTAGATAATGCAGATCAAGTTCTCTTTCTCAAGAACAAGTTGAAAGACATCAAGATGGATAGAGGAGAATCTATCCAATCCTATTTCATGAGGATTACTGAGATCAAGAATGATCTCCTATCGATTGGAGAAGTCATTGGTGATAGGGAGCTCACTCTTATTACACTTGGAGGCCTTACAAGAGAGTGGGATGTGTTCAACACTACCATCCTCAACAATGACATGATTTTCAGATTTGATGAATTATTGGCTAGATGCACTCAAGAAGAAATAAGGATGATGGAAAGAGACAAGCCCTCAAATGGAAACAATCCTACTGCCTTCTCCACTCATGCTAAGAGGAATAGAAATGCTGGTCCAAGAAGGCAAGGTCAACGGTTTAAGCCGAGATTCAAAGAAGGGAGAAAAGGAAGATTCTTCAATTGTAACAGGTTTGGCCACTTTGCTAGAGAGTGTCCTCAAAAGAAGGATACTCAAAGAGATGATGACAACCATAACAACAACTTCGAGGGAAATGGAAATCAAAGGAACAACAGGTTCAAGAGCAAAGGAAAGAGGAATGCTCCCGCTGCTTGAAATGAAAATGGTCGTCCTCCCAAAAAGTCAAGAAACTCCAGGTATGAAGAAGTTCATGTTGGTGAAAAGAAAAATGAATTTTATCTTATTTCTGCCCTCATCACCGCCTCTCCTTTGGATACATTAGATCATTGGTTGATTGATAGTGGTGCCTTAGGCACTTCACTGGGTACAAAAAGGCTTTCTCAAATTTAATTGAAAAGAAGATGAATATGGAGATTATACTTGGGGATAATGCCACTTATCCGTGAAAGGAATTGGGACTGTTACTCTTCACTTAAATCAAGGTCAAACCCTCCACTTACAAGAAGTACTGTATGTACTTGATCTGCGATGGTAGATAAAGGTTTCAAGGTGACATTCATTGATGGGAAAGTTCGTGTTTGGCAAAGGAACCCAAGAGATGCATTCACTCTTGGATTCAGAGTTAAAGGTCTCTATTAGGTTGGAGGAAGTTCATTGGGAGCAATGACTTGTGATACTTCTCTTGAATCTGAATTATGGCACCAAAGATTTGCTCACCTTCATTTCAAAGCCTTACATGATGTAAGGAAGATGGTCACAGGTATGCCCAAATTCAACTTAGATCATGAAGGTTTTGTCAGGGTTGTGAAGCTGGAAAACATATAAGGGGACCATTCCCCTCAAGTGAAACTCAAACCACCGATATTCTTCAATTGATCCATTCTAATCTATCACGTATGTTGCTCGTAACATCTTTGGGTGGATATTTATACAATGCTATTTTTGTGGATGATTTCTCTCGTAAAACATGGACCTATTTCTTAAAGAAGAAGGACGAAGTGTTCAAATCGTTTCGCTCTTTCAAAGCCTTGGTCGAGAATCAAACAGGTAAGAAGATCAAAATATCGAGGACCAATAATGGGACCGAATATGAGTCAAATGAATTAAAATACTATTGTAGAGAAGCTGGCATTAAGAGGGAGACCACTACTGCATATACTCTTAAACAAATGGTGTTGCTGAAAGGAAGAACTGAACTATCATAGAAGCCAAACATGCCATGCTTTATGGCCTAGGTCTACCGAAGTTCTTATGGGGAGAAGCTGCCAACACCGCTGTGTATGTTCAAAATAGATGCCCACATCAAGCATTGGACTTCAAGAGTCAAGACACTCGAAGAAGTTTTCATCGGTAAGAAACCTGATGTCTCTCATTTTGGAATTTTGGTTGTCTTGTATATTTTCGTGTGTTGAAAGAGAAAAGAAACAAACTAGATTCATGTGGGAAGAAAGGAACGTTTGTGGGCTACAGTGAAACTTCGAAGGCATATAGAATCTATGTTTGGTCAAAGGGAAGTGGAGATTAGTCATGATGTCACTTTCGATGAAGATTCTGCCCTTAGGAAAGTCCGAGATTTTCCTATCCATAGGAAGGACAATAATGATGATGATGTAGGAAAGCAGGATGAACCTTCGATTGATGACTTGATCCCTGATGTTGAAGGTTCGATGGATCCCATTGATCCACCTCTTAGTGAGCCCGCTACTTCAAGAAAAAGACTTTTGTGGCTCAAAGATACTCTTGAAGATGCCGAGAAACACGTTGCACTGAGGGGGACATTTCATGAAAGCGAGACGCTGAACAGGTACCAAGGGTACTTAGCTGCCATGGATACCATTGTACAATCTGAGCCTTGTACATTCGAAGAAGTTGTGAAACACCAAGTTTGGAAGGATGCAATGAATGAGGAGTATGAGTCGATCATGAAGAATAATGTTTGGGATGTGGTTCCTAGACCCAAGGACAAGTCAGTGGTCACTTCAAAATGGCTCGATCATGAAGAATGATGTCGGGGATGTGGTTCCTAGACCCAAGGACAAGTCAGTGGTCACTTCAAAATGGCTCGACAAGATCAAACATGGACCTGATGGGAGTGCTGAAAATTTCAAGGCCAGATTTGTTGCTTGAGGCTTTTCTCAAAAGGAAGGAGTATACTATGATGAGATATTTGCACTGATTTCCAGATATATCACGATCCGTTCGATCATAGCCCTTGCTGCCTCGCAAGGATGGAACCTTCATCAAATGGATGTCAAAACTGTCTTCTTGTATGGCTCGCTTAAGGAGGAAGTCTATGTAGAACAACTTGAGAGGTTCGAAGTTCAAGATCGTAAGGCACATGTATGCAGGTTGAATAAATCCCTCTTTGGGTTGAAGCAAGCCCCTATGGCTTGGTATGAGAGGATTGATAGCTATCTTATGATTTTGGGATTTATAAGGCGAAGCGATGCTGACTTGAACCTATACTTCAAGGTTGAAAAGGACAAGCCTCTCATTTTGGTCCTTTATGTGGATGATCTCTTTCTGACAGGTGATGACCCTCTCATTCATCAATGCAAGAGGGAGTTGGCTTCCGAATTCAAGATGAAGAACCTAGGATTGATGCACTACTTCCTAGGGCTGGAGGTCTGGCAAAAGCCAGGTGAGATTTTCCTTTCTCAAGGAAAATACATTGTGAAGATACTTAAGAGATGTGGGATGGTGGATTGCAAGTCCATGACTACTTCAATGGAATTCAACTTCAAGAAGCTATGTTGAAGTGCTGCTGGGCTCAGATTAGCGAACCCTTTCGAGTATCGTTAACTTGTGGGGCCCCTGATGTTCTTGGTCAACTCCTGTCCTGACATATGCTTCGCTGTGAACCCGTTGAGTCAATTTATGGTTGAGCCTCATCACATTCATTGGATTGCTGTTAAGAATCTCTTGAGATATCTCTGAGGCACAATCCACTATGGACTGAGATACACTGTTGGGAACTTGAGACTACATGGATATTCAAATGCTGACTGGGCTAGCAGTGTGGTGGATCGTAAGAGTATGTTTGGGTGCTGCTTCTCTTTGGGGTCTGCTTCAATATCTTGAATGAGCAGGAAGAAGAAATCAATTGCTTTAAGGCTTAAGCATCACTGAGGCTGAATACATTGCTGTGAGTATGGCCTATTGTGAAGTTGTTTGGTTGAGGAAGCTCTTCAGTGAGCTATTTGAGCACGTGCTGGATACCACCGCGATCTTCTGCAACAACCAGAGTGGGATTCGTCTATTAGAGAATCTCATGTTCCATGATCGCTCCAAGCACATTGATATTAGGTACCTCTTTATTTGGGATATGTTACAATGGGGTGCAATAATGCTCCAACACATTAGAATACATGAGCAGGTTGCAAACATTCTCATGAAGCCTTTGGGGAAGGTAAAATTCTTAACCTTTCGAGAGAGACTTGGAGTCGTGAAACGACCCTCCTATGAGGGTCCCGTATGAGTTGGACACTGAGATTTGGGAGCTCTTGGGGGCTTGGTGTACTTCTTGGAGCTATGAGCGACCATAGGGTGAGTGGTTTACCTTCCCCTAATGGTGCGCTAAATACAAGGTGAGGGGTTCACCTTCCCCTATGATACCCCATGATGGTTGACATGTGTGTAGGGTGAGTGGTTCACCTTCCCCAACCAGGACACATGTATGTAGGGTTAGTGGTTCACTTTCCCCTACGATTGAAATATGCATAGGATGAGTGGTTCACCTTCTCCTATGGCATATGCGAACGATGAGTGGTTCACCTTCTCTTGCCGATGCCCCAACACACATCCTTCCCATAAAATCCGAGACTGATGGGAAGTACCTCTCATTTGGCCAATGAGTTGGGGAAAGATGGTTAGGGACCATAACACTACCAATGGATGCATCATGTACTGCCATACTCCCTATGACTAGGATGCATGGTGTTCAACAACTTGATCTAGGATCAAGCATTGACTTTTGTTAGTGGAGAGTTGTATGATCTTATGACTCACTCTCGATCACTTCTTCTTCATTATTACTTCACAGTTCAATAGAGCAGGGCAGTGATGACAAAGATGGTACATGATGACAGGATGGCATGATGATGACAGATGGATTGGTAGTTGAAATTATCCCTAGTTGAGAGGGAGTGTTAAAATTGGAAACTAAGGCCAAATTCCACCTTAGGACAACTCATATGATGGAGATGATTATTGCATTGGATTCCTCTTTTCGAGAGGTCCAATTTTGATATAAAGATCATCTCATTTATGACAAGTAGAAGTGGAATTTTGAATTTATTCTCTCTCATGCACAAATTGTCAAGGTTGACCTCAGTCTAATGTAGGCTCAAAAGCCTAATAAATGTGTCTTCTCACCCTCAATGAAGTGTATAAATAGGAGTGATTGGACATCACTCATCACATCACATGTCTCTCTCTCTCCTCTTTTGATTGGTTCGTATAACTTGGAGGCAGCCTCTTTCTACTTCGCATGTGTGACAGGAGGACGAATTTCTGGGATTGTTTGCTAGCTGAATTTCAAGAAAATAGACTAGCATTGACCAAGTCTCTTTTGACCAGCATTGACTTCATTTTTGAGGGTAAAAATTTGATTTTTGAAGGCCGCATTTATTGGCACAAATATCAAGGTGTTTGGGATAGTTTGACGAGGGTCGACTTCAGATTTGGCCGCATAAATTACAATAGTGCTTTCTCTCTCCTTTCACTGGGTTGGCCAAACTGTTTTGTGCTGACTTTGACTCTCTTGAAGGCTGAATTGGAATGCTGTTGACCGAGTTGCTTGTAGGACATTTTGGTGCAGCTTTGACCAACGTTGACTTTCTGGTTAGGGCTGCAGTTGATTGCTGTTAACTGCTGATTTTGACAGGACTGTTTTGAGCAAGTTAATTTGATATTTGTACTCTCTCTCTGCTGAACTATTGAGTAATAAGAAGATTTGATCAAAGGGTTTTCCCCACATTGGGGTTTTTCCTTGGCATCTGCCAAATCTTGTGTCCTTTTGTCTTGGCTTGTCCTTTGCACATGTTATTATGTTCTATTTGCATTTACTATCAATATGTTTAAGTTAATGTGATTGCTACTGGAAATAATTGGAAATTGTCATTAGGCTGATAAGGAACATTGAAGTAAATTGTGCTAAAGCATAGAACATACCATTGTTATCTAAAATTAACACATGTCCACTAGATGAGAAGAAGCTTGGATAAAGGAAAGTATATGTCTCCCCAATTGAGAGGGAGGACATATTGTGATAGCTATAATAAAAACCTTGAAGAAAGAATAAGATCGGAGAATGGCTAAAGCACTACAAATGGTTATTCATGATTGATGAAGTTGCAAACAAGAATTGGATATTTTGGAAAGTGATGAGGTTGAGTTTGGTGTTGCTGGAGAAGTTGAAGAAGGAAGCTTCCATCAAAATGTGGATATTGTGATAACCGAAGCAACATTAGAATAGTTGAAGACCTCGGAGTTTTATGCTAGCATACAAGAATATATACATTGGAAGTTTGATACTGGTTGGTGTCATGAAGCTACAGTACGTGCCAACAGATGAACAAGTAACAGATGTGTTGATGAAATCTCTTCCCAATAAGAAGTTAATTTATTTTAGAAGCATGCTTGGATTGATGGATATATCTAGTTTGGTTGAGAGGGAGAGATAAGTACCATAAAACTGCCAGTATGATGGTACTTGTGACTCGGGAGGACATCTTGGCCAATTTAATGTTGAGATCTCAATTGATATCTAGATCCCAGTGAGGGAGGGTATCATGTGGAGCTCCGGTTTAGTGTTGATATCTGCCTGTAAGGGTTGGTGTCAAGGCATGGAGGCCTAGATGGTATCTATATCCTATTGGATTGATACCAGGGTTGTAGCCCGATGGTACCTATACTGGAAAATGCCTAGATGACACCTTAGTCCTTGTTGGGAGGATACCATGGAAGTGAGGGTATCCCTAGCATTGTGTATGTTGTTATACTCTTCTTAAGAACATTTCAAATTGAGGTCAATCTTGTATCGGTTGAACAATTATGAATACCTCCCTAGTTAAGAGGGAGTGTTGAGAAATGTAACTAGTATCGGTCTTCATAATTGTATTTGAGTCATGATGTAATGTATTTAAAAAAAAAAAAGAAAAATAAAATTATAAAAGAAAAAATATTTATAAACATGGGTTTCATGCTTTATTTATTTTGTTTCTAGGTCAAAGCCTCCATTGAAGGCTTTTAAGGTTTATGTCACGAGTCTTAGTCCTTGTCATCATGTCATGGACACTTCTTGGGCTTTGTATGTCAAGAAAGAAAATTATTTTGATGTAAATTGGTCATCTAAATTCTAAACCACCCTCCACCAAGTCGGTGTGCCCATCTTCAAGTTGGCCTTAATAGGAGCTTCGAACCACTATAAATAAAAGAGCATTTGCCCTTATTTTGAAGCACCAATTGAAGAGAAGTTCGATCTACAATTCGAAGAGGAGAAAAAGGATGCAAAGAAGTCTAGAAGTGAAGGAGAAAATATAGCAAAGGAGAAAGAAACATTTGTGTAACAAAAGAAGTTGAAAATTCTCTCTTATTCACCCACATGTGCAAGATATGAAGGTGCAAGAAGGCCGAAGTTGCAGGTGAAGTCATAGGGTCAAAAATCTATTGCAAGAGGATCAAAATTTTGTGATTGATGTAGTATTGATGTAGTTTGACTTTAAGTTGACTTTGGAATTTGGCTAATCATCTTGGGAGGCTGACTTGGTGGATTGGAGGAAGTCTTTGTCTTGGTTGTCTCAACTTGACTTGGTTCTACAATAGAAGAATAGTTTCACTGGGTTTTGCCCTAGCTGAGAGCCTACATCCCGTGTCATTGATCTTCATGCTTTAATAGTTTGATAGTTGCTTGATGAAAAGAAGTTAAAGAAGAAATAAAGAAGTTAATAAGAATACAGGAATATCACAAGTAATTATCAAGATAAGAAAATCTTTCTGCCTTTCTAATTTTCTAACATCCAAAAACCTAGCTAGGGAAAACAATGAAAACCTTAGATTACACTAAAGAGCTCCAATAACCTATCAGCACACAAGCATGTTCTTGCCTAGGATTTTATTGCAAAAATCTAATCTTCAAGTCTTCAAGGGATGAAACCTTAACCCTAGTATTCATGAGGTTCCAAGAAGCTCAAAGAAACCCTAGCAGCTCCAAGACGAGAGATAAAGTGCAAAAGAAGATCCAAGAGAGAAGGGAAGACTAGATCACTCCTCATAGTCATACCTATAATACAAGAGTGATAAAAATGATAACTAGAATGACCATCATCTCCAACATGTAGCTCACAAGAACAATCCCAAGCATCTTACAGAAGCACGCTGCCAACGAAGATGTCCTTTTTCTTTGTCATAATTTCTACTACGGTTTCCCTTTGAACCCTAGCATCTTGACTCTCACTCCAAGAAGACTAGTATAATGAGAAGAGTGCAAATGATGATGATGAGAGGACTCTCTCGTTACTCTATATATATGAGAGGTAATGAAGGCCAACAATATATATATATATATATATATATATATATATTATATATATAATATATAGTATATATATATATATATATATATATATATGGGCCTATGCCTTTACAAGCAATCTACAAAGGCACATGTAGGCTTACCCATGGAGCGGTGCACTTCGTGTGTACACATGTCAATCTTCAAGGTCATGTCATTCACAAGCAAGGCTCCAATGCAAGGGTGCTCCACTAGATGTGTCCAATGCTTCTCCTACAAGCCTCCATTAGTTTCAATGGACTTCCTAAGCCATGCACTCTTCTAGTTCTACCCCTCTGCATGAACACTATCTTAACCCATGCATCTCCATGTCAACTCCTAGCATCCATGTAAGCATCGAAGCCACCCCATGCTCTCTAAAGGCTTAATGCACTCCTTTTGAGTGCCAAATGTTCCTCCTCCAATGTTGGGTATTCTCCAAGCAAACAACCTTGTCCATGTGGCTAAAATGTAGAATGCCATCACATTTTTTTAAGATATCCAATGCTCTAGAGAAGATTGTCATCAAACAATCACTGAGTGAACCATCTCGAATGTTCAAATCCATCATGACACCCATGTGCTAATTATACACCATGTACCCCAAATCTCTTGAAGTGCCCCCAAACATGTCGTAAACACTTTTATATGAACCTCGAAATCAAACACTCCCCCTTTACGATGAAAGTGTTTTCACCAACACTTGTTAAGTCCCTTTGCAACTCCACCAAGATTGCCACCTACAAACCTATACTTGTTGTAGTCATGAAATCAACCATTGTTTCTTGTGAAGGAATTGACACCTATCCATCACAGTGTCTTGAATCTCCAAAGAACGTTGACCAACTATGAATCTGAAGAACATAACCCTAGATCGTAAGCACCTTGCCTAACTCCATCCGTCAAGTCAACATCATGGGCCAAAATTTTTGGACATCACATCATGAGTCACTTAGGATATTCTGATATCGTCCAAAGATAATCATATCTTCATACAAGAGCAAGACAAGTGGAACACGTCTATTATAGTCAACTCATGGATCTTAACACTTGTGAAATTTCGTTAATTGCAGAAACTGGAATTTAATCTTCTATCTACTAGAGATTATTTGTCTTCAAAAATTTAATTACGACAAATAACGATTAAATCACTACTGGAATTTTGACAAATAATAACAGGAACTGAGAAATAATGTGCACACACAAAATAATTGACACTGGTATTTTTGGACAATTTGTCCTTGGAAAATCCCCATTGTGGGAAAAACTATATCTGTAGATGAGGGTTTTATTATTAATTCTTCAACAAAATTGAGAAATACAATAATCTTGTCTCTCACTGGCAAAACTCCGACGTATAATATTTCCACTGGCAAAATAGGTCTGGAAACCCAAGTTTCCTTCTACAAAAATAAATCGACTTCCTTTGTGCAATTCACACTCCTTGCCTGCTACATGCACTGGGTATTCTGGAAATGCGTATGACCCTATTTGGAACTTGCACTGCCTTTGGAAATCAATTCTAGCAATGATATCTACCTCTTGCAATTCGGTTGAGCAACTCGCACCTCCTGTTGCACTTGTCCTCGACAACTGGAAATCGATTTGCTACCCAACTATGTGCACTAGCTAATTCGTATTGCCTGGTACGACATCATTGCAAAATAATTCAACCTTCCTTCCTCTCTTGGAATGCTAGAATCTCTATGGAAAATTTCTCTGGAAATTCTCTTCCCAATAACTCTGTTGAAACCCTGCTGCTGGTGTCTCCCTTTGTGCCCTTACTATCACTGCAAATCGCTATCTCTGAGTGATCTCCAATGCCCCATTGACCTGGTCTTATAATCTCTCGTTGAGCAACCGACGACCATGATCTAATTTCAATCGATGGCTAAGATCATCTTGACTCGATCATGTGACTTTTCTGGAAGTCTCTAGAGCAAAATCGATTTACCTCAATCTGATTTAATTAACCAATTTTCCTAAGTTAGACTTAGGAAAATAATTAATAATTGGCTAATTAATCTAATTAAGGAATTTTCCTTGGAAATATTTCTAGGTCTTGGAGATAATTATCCTCAGACTAGAACAATTGTCCGCTGCTACCAAAATCTAACACTCTCTCTTAGTGAGGAATGTGTTCTCTAGTACTCCCAACTTATCCTTGAAGTAGACAAACTTTGCCTTACCTAAGGCCTTCATGAGAATATCTGCAACTTGCTGATCTATTGGAACATACTCTAGCCGAACTGATCCACGCTATAGACAATCTCTAATGAAGTGGTATCTGATGTCAATATGCTTTGACTTATCATGAAACAATGGATTCTCAGAGAGCTTGATGCAACTTTGATTATAACAACAAATATTGGTCAAATCTAACTGTGGATCATACAATCCCGCTAGTAGCTTCCGAAACCAAATAGCTTCGCATGTGGCCATGCTCGTTGCCATGTATTTTGCCTTTGCAGAACTCAGTGCCACAGGCTTTTGCTTGTTGCTGCACTAAGAGACAACCCCTGATCCAATATTGAAGCAATACTCTAAGGTGCTTTCCCGATCCACTAAACTGCCTGCTCAGTCTGCATCTGTGTATCCCATCAAACAGATACTGTCACCTCAAGTATATCTCAGACCATACTTGATTGTACCTCATAGATACCTCAATACATGTCTCGCTGCTGTCCAGTGTACTCTCTTCGGCTCCACCATGAACTGACTGAGAGTGTTGACCATGAAACAAATGTCTGGCCTTGTGTTGGCCAGATACATGAGAGATCCGATGAACTGTCTATACAAGGTTGGTTCCACTGCTGCATCCTCTGATGTGTCTATCTTCCTCTAGTTGGTAATCATAGGCGTAGACATGGGTCTATAGTCCTGTATCCTGAACCTTTTAGGATCTCCGTAGTATATCTCCCCATTTGTCTTCCATACCTCCAGTCCTAGGAAGTAATGCATCAGTCCCAAATCCTTCATCTTGAACTCAGCTGCCAAGTCCATCTTGTAGTCCTCTATGAACCCTGAGGACGCTGTTAAGAATAGATCATCTACATAAAGTACTAGTATGAGTGGTTGTCCTCCTACCATCAGATAGTAGTGGTCGGAATCTGTCTCGCTCTTGACAAAGCCCATCTGTTGCAAGTAGTTGTCAATTCGACCATACCATGCCCTAAGAGCTTGCTTGAGTCTGTATAATGCCCTCTTCAACCTGCATACATGCGTATCTCTCATGCATGTAACAACCCTTGGTTAAAAGTTCATGTAATAAAAGTTAATAAAGGCAAAATAAGACCAAGGTCATGGGACACGTATTCCAAGTTGAATGTTGGACAAGACATCTTAGTGGGTGTTCACTTCGGTTTATTATGGCTAAGGAAATTGGCAAAGGAATTAAAAAGGCAAAAAGGTATTTTTGGCACATTTATTTATGGAAATAAAGGAAAATAGGAGAAAAGGAAGGTGAAAGGTCACAGGTTGCATGTGAGGAAGAAATTGAAGGAAAATAATGGAAAATGAAGAAAATAAAGGCCTCATTGATAAAAAGGCTTTTGAGGATTAGTTGGCAAGCTTTTGCTCAAGTTTGATTTGGAGCAAGGAAGGGAAAAACAAGCAAAGGAAGGACAAGGAAAGGAAGGAAAGCAAAGATCAAGCAAGGAAGAGCAAAATCAAACAACTTCAACAAGAATACTTGCAGGTAAAATATTGCATGTGTGATTTCCTAGCTGGTTTGGACATGCATGGCTTTGCATGTTGGTATATGGTTTTCTTGTTGTCGATGGCATGGTTTTGTCGGGTTATGATAATGGTTTTTAGCCTTGCCTTGCCTTTTTCCAGATAGCCATGGTGAGATGGGATTGTTTTCTCGGTTTTGAGCTTTGGAATTGCCGGATGGTTTTAGAATCCAAGGCGGAGGTGGTCTCAGGAAAATTCCTAAAGGCCTACGAATCCCTTGACTGGTTTTGGCGGGATACACGGTAAAGCCTGAGGGTGGAGTCTCGATTTTGGGCCTAGTTATCCAGTGTGGATTGCAGTAAAGCCCGAGAGACTGGTGTCTTGGTTTAGGGCCTAGTGATCCTATGTGGATTGCAGTAAAGCCTGAGAGATAAGGAGACGAAAAATTCCTCAAGGATAGTGATGGAGTCCGGAGGCATTCCTAGCTCGGTTTGGTTTTGTGATCTCGATGTCGGTTTTGGTGAGATCACGGTTTGGTGAGGGTGGAGGTGGTTTTACCTTTGGATTCCCTTGGTTGTTTTTGGATTGGTTATCCATGAGATCCCACATTCATGCTTGGAATATGGCAGGGGGGTGATTGGTTGAAAGAAATATTTGGTTCAACCATGTCCACGGTCGGGTGGTACGTGGAGTCTCAAACCTGGTCGGATTTGCCTATGTTTAATAAAAGCTAAGTTCTCTTGCTTTTGTACTTGTTAATATGTGGCTTTAATGGTATTTATCTCATTGTTATTTTCATGGTTTAATGCTGGTTATAAGCATGGTGATATGACTGGTTACTGTCATGGTTATTTCATGTATTTACTTGTAACTGAAAGGATAATGGATGCAAGACCTAATTGATGTCAAAATAGTTAAGGGAAGAGGGTGGTGATCTTTCTTGTCAAGTCTCATATGAGTTATTAGTCATTTATGCTCTGTCTTGTATTCATTTCCTATAGATTGCATTGATGCCAAGTGTTTGACAAAATGTCAGTGTTGGTTGGGGATGATCAAGCCTAGTCCTGGAGTCAGTTTTTGATTTGTAAGACTTGATATTATGTAAATCATGGATTCTGAAAGTGTCATTGAGTTCTGGGTAGTGACTTGGGCTCTGGGCTTGAAAAATGGCTCAAATCTCGGGGACGCTGGCACAACACTAAGCAGAAAAGTCCCTGGACGCTGGCATACCATGCTGTGGGAGCGTCCAAAGCCCTTTGGATGCATGCATGCCCATATCATGGGAGCGTTCGGGGGTTAATTGGTATAAAAACTCAGTGGGACCCAGGGGCCAGTTATCTGAGAAGTTGGGATGGTTCCTGGGAGTCCAGTTGCTGATATGGAAGGTCTATATGATGTGTTTTCGTAGGTTCCACTTCCTTAAGGTGACTTAGGCAGTCAAATCATATCATAGTAACTTCTCGTCACATGTTTACCCCGGTTGGCCGGTTACTTGGGTAGATGTGGGAGGAGGCTGTTACAATGCATCTCAAATCCCTCTGTCTGTTCAATAAACACCTCCTCTTCTATCACCTCGTTCAAGAAAGCTATCTTGACATCCATTTAGTGAAGTTGCCGTCCCATCTGCGCTGCTAGAGATATCACGACCCTGATAAAAGTGTATCTGGCCACTGGAGTGAAGGTCTCCTCTAGTCTATACCTTCCTTCTGCTAGTATTCCTTGACCACAAACCTAGCCTTATACTTCTCCATCCTTCCATTTGCAGCATACTTGACCTTATAGATCCATCAAGATTTAACTATTGACCTGTCCATTGGTCAAGGTACGACCTCCCATACATCATTGATGATGATGGAGTTGTACTCCACCATAGCATCATGCCACACTTGATGTTGTGCAACCTCTTGATAATTGGAAGGCTGTCTTTCAACAACCTCTGTCAACAATTCCTTGTACTTGTCTATGCTCTCTAGTGCTTGCCCTAAGAGCTCCCACAAACTCCTGTGTATCCTTCAGTGTCTAAAGCACTTCTCTACTCCTCCTTTCGTTGGTGGTGGTAGGAGCTCCATGCTCCTCACCCTACCCTTGCTGCTCCGTTTACTATGAACTCACTGGACCTCCTGCACCCGAGCTAGTGCTTGTACTGGTAATAGTACTCATGCTTTGTTGTCCCTACGACTGTTGCTCAACCCTTGGAGCTTTTGCTGGCAACTTGCAAGATACTGAAGGCTCTCTCCTCTTGGAACTTCACGTCCCAACTCACGATGATCCTCCTACTACTAGGAATGTAGATCCTGTATGCCTTGGACATTTTCTGTAACCAACGAAATATCCCTTCTCTGCAGTTTGATACAATTTGGTACATTTGTCATCTGGCACATGACAATAAGCGATGTTGCCAAAGATCCTGAAGTGCTCGACCTTTGGCTTCTTCCTTGTAAAGGCTTCCTCTAGTGTCATCTTCCCCAACGCGCTGTGAGGAACCCTATTTTGTATGTACACTACTGTGCTACATGCCTATGCCCATAGAAACTTAGGCATATCCTGGTCATATAACATTGCATTCGTTGCTCCAATTATTGTTCTATTCTTCTGCTCAGTAACCCTATTCTGCTGTGGGTATGGAGATGTCCGCTCTCTCCTGATAACCTCCACAGAAAACGCCGTGAAGGCCTTATCTGTATACTCGTCTCCATTGTCCATCTGAAGTACCTTGATCTTTTTTACCTGTCGTTTTCTCCACAAGAGCCTTGAACTCTTCGAAGCAACTGAAGGTCTTGCCCTTTGCCTTAAAAAAATAGATCGAAGTTTTTTTGGAGAAGTCGTTGATGAAGGTCACGAAATATTCATAACCCCTGAGAGATTTGGTAGACAACGGGCCACAAATATTTGAGTGTATCAACTGAAGCACACCACCGACTCTATTGTCACTCCTTGGGAATGCTACCTTTGCGAACTTCCCAAGTACGCACCCTCAACACACATCGTCATGTTTTGTGCTCAATTTTGGAACTCCTGTAATGGTCTCTCTGAGCAACTTCAGTGCTCCATGATGTGTCCCATCCTCTTATGCCATAACTCTCCCAAGTCTCTACCACTGCTACTGTTGTTGCTAATTAGTGTCTTTGGAGAATCGAACTGCAACTTATACAACTTGTTGCTTCGAACTGCGATCTGTTTAACCTTCTTCCAACTTTGGTGCTTGATGTACACCTTTTTCCCCATGAAGTAGACATCGTACCCCTTATCCTGTAGTGTAGAAATTGAAATCAAGTTCATGCCTAAAACTGGCATGTTACCCACCATTTTATGGGTGATATCCCTAGGTGATTTTTTTTCTCTAAGATGGTCCTCAGCCAGTAGCTAGTAACCCCTTGCAGCGACCAGTTAGCTCATTGTGCCATGTCTCCACCGCCTGAGCCAGCCATGTGGTCCCTCACCCATCTAC
>APFE030011383.1:96226-129552 GCA_000404065.3 Pinus taeda
CTTGGTCAAATTCTAATTTAGATTTTGGTCAGACAGAGGGAGAGCTTCAGCTTGATAAGGTAACCACTGAATTCTATGAAAAGGTAAATGAGCAGATCAGGAACACCGCATTGGCAGTAGAAGGGGCAACTACAATGGGTTGTCCAGTTGTATTGGATCCAACAACTAGAAAGTTTGTTATATTATATATAATATATACAGTACACCATATGCTGAAAGAAGAGTTTTAGTTCCAAGAGAGATGAGAAGATCACATGAAAGAGTTTCTGACAGTTCACTATCAAATGACATTGACTGCAGGATGACCATCTGCGAACCAACTTGGGTGACCAATGATGGCATGGATAATTTGTCTACCTTATTAGAGCAATGCCATGCAGTTCAAACTTCAAACTAGCAGTGTATTTCAGGGGTGAAAATAATTTTCAGACTTGAGAATTCAAGCTGAGCAACTGTGCTCTGTGTAAATTTTGTAACTGTATAAATTCATATCTAATGACAGTTCCTGAGATTTCTTGCTGCCCATAGTATTTTGTCATGCTTGCAGTAAATGCATGTTAGTCTATAGTCCACCCAATTATTTCCCACATGACATAGGTGTTGCTTCCATAGTTTGTATGTCAAATGTCATGCAAATTAAAAACACAAACTGAATGTCTCATATTCTTTGCCTGTCACTCTAGTTATCTCCCCACTGTAATCCAGCCATCACTTGAGAAAAAAAGGAGAAGTTTTAAAAAGGAAAATTCATGTACGTGCTATATGGTCTAGCAAATTTCCATGATACTGACCCTCTAAAATAACGCTTGTTGAAACCAAAAGACAGCACACATTATCCCCATACAGAACATGAGTAGCTTTGTACCACTTTAGGTCTATTAAATCATAAACTATAAGCAAGGCCATTTTTTAGGGAGCGTGGGGAAACGTCCCCTCAGGGAAGGGAAACGTTTCCCTGGCACTTCCCCTTGAGTTTCCTCCATTTTGGGAGTGCGGGGAAACGTCCCCTACTCGTCCCCAAGTCCCCGGAGCGTGGGGGAGCGAGGAAACTAGACCCCTAGGGGGGGGGGGCGAGTCCCCGTGGAACACTGGTCCTAATCCTCTAGAGGGCTACATTGGCACATGTAGGGTGTGCGTTGAGACCCATGGGCCTCCACACCTGTAGACAACGCTCCATGAATCCTCGACGATGGTTAGAGATGCTCGAGATACTCCTATTGGATGAGGAAGATGCACTTGGTTCACCTTTGCCCAACCAACCCCACATATGTACCATGCTCTTAGCAGCTGACCTGGGACTTCTAGGATGATGTGGCATCCCCTACACCATCATCAGAGTTCTTGTAGACGATCTACAGGCATCTTCGACTCATTTGGAGACCCATGAGGTTATTATTGTGCCCCCACAACCATTGGAAGCACCACATGTTTATTGTTTGGAGAACAAGGGGCCAACCCCTTGTCCATCACTTTTGAGGGTCCTACTCTTCATTATGGCATCCATGGACTTCATCAAACCTCTTAGAGGGCTCTATGACATGTATTATTCATCATTTGACCTCTTAAGAGGCATATTCTTTCATTTGTGAGCTAGTTTGGTGGGATTGTCACCAAAAGTTAGAATATTAACACATTATTTTATTTTTGGGGCTTTGTTGGCCAAGGAGACTAATTTGAACTCCTCATTAGTGTATAAATACAAGTGAGATGAGTTCATTTGCTCATGATCATAACTTTGGATTAGATCTCTTCTCTCTCTTGAGAATTTAGCACTCTTTCTTGGAGCATGAATTGGAGCTTACTGGATGAATTTTGATGTGTGGATTTGGTTTATCTTGTCTTGGAGCTTCTCTATGGTCAAATTGTGGGTGGTTGGATATACTCTATTACATGTAAGTACATGCTTTTAATGCTATTTTTGTTTTACTCTGTCATATACATTGGATTGAGATTTTCGCTATTTTTAGGGCTAATTGCTGCATGCTTTTACTGCTTAAATTGTGGAATTTTGTCTTTATATAGCATCTCTTAATGTATGGGCCATGTAATGTGAATGAAAAATCCTAGGGGTAATTTTATCAACGGATTTATCTTGATAAGCCATTACTGTTGGACACCTAATCCTCTAAGGGTTGGTGTGGAAGCTGAATAGTCTAAGGAAGTCCAAGAGACCTTGGAATATGAAACCAAAGGTCATGTGAATGTACTATAAATGTATATCATTTGTTAATAATAGACATACTCTCATGCTTATCTTTCATATTCTGCCTTTGCCATGTATGTGTTTAACATGGTATCAGAGCGGGTGTACTCTTGCCCTGCTTATATTTGAGCCATTTGTTTTATGGCCTTTATGTGCACGTCATTTCTGCCATCAGTTCTGCATTTCATGAATGTTTTTTCAGCTAAATTATAGCTGCAACCTCTGCCATTGTTCCATTCTTTGTAGGTTATCGAATATTATTAATTCATTCGTTGCATTCTAATGCCTAGTCTCCTTCACTGCATTGTAAAACCTATGCTTCACTCTCCATAATCTTCTAGAATTTTGAGACAAAACCGTGAAGCCTTGTATATTCAACCCCTGAATTCCACCAAAACCATTTTCAGTGCCTGTTGGAGAAGAAGAAAAGTTGCATAGGAAGAAGAAATGTCAAATGTTGGAAGCAAAAGAATGCTGGATACTGCCATGATCTTAATGGAACGCCAATCTCGACTAAGAATGAAACGCTGCAGCCATGACCATGAGAAATGGTGACAACACTCCTCCTGGCGCTAGAAGGAGAAGAATTTCGACATCTTCGCTTTGAGGAAAGAAATGATATTTGACATTGCAGCATAAGGAATGAAGGGAATGAGTTGGGCAAAGGAATTGGGAGCGATAAAAAAAATGGTAAGGGTTCTGAGTAATTCAACTGTAATTCTTTCACAGCTACATAGGTTAATTATATAAATACCGAAGGGACTTAAAAGGTCAGACAAACTGTGGTAATCAAGCCAAGAGGGCCAAGACTCTGTAATTTCCGTTTTATTGAATATCATAGTGGATTAATATTAATGATTAATATTGAGCTTAAGCGTCTTTATTAAAATACGAATTAAGCACGTGGGTAATATTCGGCAAGTTGTAAGGGGTATCTCGCGCGCCCTGAAGGCTGGAAATGGTATTCCTAAATTTCATGCGATTAATCTTAGCGGGCGACATGTAGCACGAGAAAACCACTTTTTTCATGTGCTCTCGACCAGATATCGGTTGTTCAAGATTTCACGCGAGATTGCGCGACAGTCGCTCGATTGGACGGGTCCCATTAACGGTGGAGATCGTCCGGGTTGGTGAGCGGACGACGCGATATCTGTTGGATCTGGAGAAGTGAGATCAACATCGTGGATTGAAGTGCTTGATAAAAGGAGAAGTCAACAAGGGACCGACCTTGATTGGTCAGACAAGCGGGACCCTCACGGGAAAATAACATGCTGTGGATAGAACTGCTATTATTATGTGCATGCCTATTTCATACTGCACATTGTCTGACTGACCTATCTCAGCTAGATTTGTGCTGGAGGTTGAACGCTGTGCATTGAAACCAAAACTGGCAAGCCATTTGGTATGTTATTACTTATAAGTTGATTGATATTATGTTGTGATGAAGTGTTGTGTATAAACGTTGTGTATGCACAATTATTACCATGGATACGCACAGTTATTGCAGTTGCAGTATATTTGTTTAATGCCATACCATTTCTCTGCATTACCATACCTCCTCCCACTTCAAACGACTCTTGGCATTCCTCAGTTCCATCTTTGGATTCTCTGCCTCCACCGACGGGTCTTTCAACGCTGTATGCACAATTATTACCACCAAACGCTACCACTCTCCATCCAATCAGAACTTTGTCTCCATATATAATGCTGTCTTCCAATATATAATGTTGGTATATATATAACGTTGTTTGGCTTCGACATCTACTCCATTTGGTGCAACACCTACTCCAGCATTTGGGAGTAGCACAACATTTGGAAGCACTCTATCTCCTTTTGTTCAGAGTTCGGCTTTTGGAGCTCAATCAACAACTCCAACATTTGGCAGCCCGGGATTTGGACAAACTACCTTTGGTGGACAGCGTGGAGGTAGGTATACAAGTGCAAATGAGGCGAAGTTAAGTCGCACACGGAAGATCAACGATGTAGAAAGAATTAAACAACAAAGAACGGGAACCGTTGGATCAGCCAGACCAACGGACAGGATTGATGGAATATGATTGGCGGAGATCTTATCGCGCAAAATAAAGTCAAGAAGTGAAGGGATCAGATTAAGCCACGTGACAACAGAATAATGGAGCAGTCTACGAAAGCGGTAAGTAGTATCTTGCGCGGTCTCAAAATGATAAACGTATTTTACAAATTCACGCGATTAACCTGAGGGGTTGACACGTAGCACACCCAAAACAACTTTTCTCGCGTGCTTTTAGAGTATTAATTATCGTGCTTGTTATCATGTGATATGGCGCGATCACCGTTGGATTGAGGTAGGATAAATAAATGGTGGAGATTGCCCAGGCTAGTTAGCGCGAGTTATTGCGCGATAACCATCGGATTGAGGAATGAGATCGACGATGAAGATTTAATGCGTTAACGGGAGCATCGATATATGTGCAAAGGTTTGTGGAATGGAAGAAAGGCAAGGTTTAAGTGTGGTTTATGAAATATTTCTATTATATGGGAAATAAGCAGGATTAATGTATTATGGTTTAAGTTGAGTTTTAACCAAAGTGTAAAATCCATGGTGTGGTTAATATGCGTGGGTAATAAGAATTAACCAAAGATTATGAAGGATTTATAAGGTTCCGCTCAAAGGTTTATAAAGGTCCAGACTTTGGATAGTTAAATCAAACGTTTCCGCATAGAGTTTATTAAAGGAGCATTAAACCTTGACTTGTGAAGACCGTGTATTCTCTTGCGAAAGCTTTGTGTGTTGATGAATTCTTATGCCATGAGTACATGTTGTTGGACACAACTACTCTTTCAGCTGGAGATAGCTTTGATGAGCTAACGAGATTGGGTGCCAGAACTCGGTCTATTGCAGATGTTATTACTCAAATTGTCAATGTTGGCTTTGGTGTGTGTCAGATTTGTGCATACTTTGTTATAAAGATGATTGCATCTGTGAATCTTGAACGAAAAGATGTTTTGTAAGTAGGCTCTAGAACTATCAGACAAATCTCATTTGCAAAGAAAGTAGAAGATTGGCTCTTCTTTTGCACAGTGAGTAATTTGAGAAGTAAGTGCATTGAAGCATCATTTGCTGCGTTGAAATTAGTATTGGGCTGTCTGCGACAGTGACTTGGTGATATTGGTACCCTGCTACTCATCTAATAGTTGCAACTATTTATCATTTTAGAGGTCAATTTGTGGTTGAAGATAACATCATTTCTCTGATTATATTGGTTTGAAATGGATCGAATGGATGATGTATTGAAGCTACTGAATAATTTAATACATTCCACTGTTGATGAGATGGTTAAAATAAACAAAACCTCTCTTTCTAATATTAAAATTTGTCTCCAAAATGTACAGGAGGATATTGAGTTTTTGCAGCGTGAGACAAAACTACAACAAGAAGAGTTACAACATCATAAGCACCATTCTGTTCAGAACATTGAGATAAACTCCCATCAGCAGCAAGTCAATATTGTTGAAGTTGATTCAGATTTAGTACCCAATGAAGCAGCAATTGTACATGCAGAGGCAGAAATCCAGTTTGCACTTGCCAAGTCGATCATCAGACCTTGGGAAGAGCTTGCCCATAACAAGCACAAAACTGGTCTTGGATATGACAAGGACGTTTCCTTTCATATTCTAGATTACTCAAAGCCCATTTAGTTTCGGAGTGTTGGATTCCTTCATGATAGTTCACCTTCAGCTGTTGCAGATTCTGCTCCTCTTCCACAGCAACAACAACAAGTTGTTAAATGTCAACACTGTGACCGAGTTGGCCATATGAAAGATCACTGTTTTGATCTTCATCTATGTAAGCACTGTCATAAAACCAGTCATTCTTCAAACAGATGCTTCAGAAACAAACCTCATGCAAGAACAAAGATTCATCTTGGATGGATCGCTTCTTGGCAATGGGCTTCAACAGCCAAGAAGATATTTCGCTCATACAACAAGATTTATACTTGAATATTGAAAAATCTTGCAATTGAGATCTCTTCGTTTTCTCACCTTGCATCTGACAGGGGGGGAAATGATGGTCATCTACAAGCTTCAAAGCCACATCAAGCGAGCCTGAGCCACAACCTGCCATACCAGATTCAAAGTTGTAGCCAGAGATAAATATGCCCTTGAGCATGTCTTCAGTCGGTGGTACCTCTTCAAAGAATTGGAGACACTTCCTCTAGCAGAAGACTTCAGCTTCTTGCCAGTCTTGGAAGAGTTCCAAGAATTGCATTAAGCATTCCAGAGTTGTTGGTCATCCTTAAACCATGACAGGTTGAGACCTCCCTTTTCAGGTTGAGGTTCTCCCTTTTATGCAGGGTGAGACCTCCTTTTCATGGTTGAAGGTTTCCCTCTTTAAAACATCAGGAGCACTTCCTCTGGTAGAAGACTTGAGCTTCATGCTAGACTTGGAAGAGTTCTGGGAACTGCACTAAGCATTCCAGTGTTGGTGGTCATCCTTAAACCACCTCCTTTATACCAACATTTCAGAGAGCACATTCAGCATAGTGCTGCCATGCATTTTTGCACATTTTGTATTATAGCTCTCTTCTTGGACTCATACATAATCCTTTAGATTAAGGGGGGGAATGTTGGACACCTAATACTCTAAGGGTTGGTGTGGAAGCTGAATAGTCTAAGGAAGTCCAAGAGACCTTGGAATACGAAGCCAAAGGTCATGTGAATGTACTATAAATGTATATCATTTGTTAATAATAGACATACTCTCATGCTTATCTTTCATATTCTGCCTTCGCCATGTATGTGTTTAACAATTACCTTTTGCACATCGAATTGTAAAAGTTGCAAGATTGCTTCTCTTTTACCTAAAAGGCTAACAAAGTAGTCTTAAGGCTTCTTGACTAGGAATCAATGGTCCTCACTCATATTTATCATAGATTCCATTCTCCCAAGACTAAGGTACTGATCTACTAAAAGGTGGTCACCTATAATCGACTTCTTTTCACCTTTTCCTAGGTCTAGCCAAGTTGGGTCACCTAGGGCATCATTTTCCCGGTGAACTATTCCTCCAAAACGTTCGATCTCCTAGCCTCTCCTGCCCTGGTGTCTCTTTAAGGCCTCCAATTTTGAAGCCATTCCGATGATGGAATTGTGAGAAAAGCCAAGCCCTAGCTTCGAGATCAAACTCTGCCCTAGCATCCCCAAGGCTAGTGCCTCATAATGTCAACTCAACACCTTTGAGTGAGTATTCTTTCTTTGATCCTTTCCCCACCTTCTCTAGGTTAAGAACATCATTGGTTGCTAAACTCTTACCTTCTAACCTAGGTTAGGTCCACTTGGTCCCCTGTGGTCCCGTTCCTTTGAAAGGACAATTCTTCAAGAACCATTCGGGATACCAATTTCAATAAGGATTTTAGGGATTGGGAAACTCTTGCACGAATCATATCCTCTAAACCTAACCCTCAAATCCTCCCATTCCTCCCTAGAAGACATTGTACCTTCCTTAGAAAGCAAGCAAGCTCTATCCTTCAACCTCTTCTGAAAAGGGATCGTTTGGGTCACTCCATATCCACTTATTGACTTATCCTTCATTGGTGACTTCATAATATACCAGGTTGTCCTCCCATGGGCGAAAGTCCATAAATAGTAGGGAGCCTTAGCTGAGGTGATAGTGGGCCAAGTCTCCATTTGTTGCCCTTGGTCTAGCATTTTCCCTTTAGGAATCCCCTTTAGGTCCCCTGCTAGCTTGAGCGGTAACATTTTGATGCCATTGCCAGGGACACGTAACGTGTGTTTTATTCCCGATAAGACATATTGACGTATTATTATTGGCGACTCCATTAGAAGAACAAAGCCCTAGTTCTTCATTGAATTTTAGGGTCAATGCTTGTAGGGTGAAGCAAGCATTTTTCTAGGCATCTTTAAATTCACACTAGTGACTCCTACATATTTTTCATGCATATCTCAAATAGGTTGTCTTTCTTTGATAAATTTCCTGCTTTTGACATTGCTAGCATCCCTAGGAACCCTAGTCATGTCGCGGGAAAGATGGTACGTGAGGTGCCCATGTTTGATGGTGGTCCACTCTCCGCAATTAACCATGTAGAAAGATTCAATGCACATACTTCAAAGGAGAAAGTGGTTCACCAAGATGTCCTTATGTTATTGTTCATGGGATCCTAAGTTGTAGGAAATGTTGGAGAAGGGTTCGTTTCTGGCCGGAAACGAAACGGAAACGAGGAAACTCGCACCATACGGCCTGGAAACTCGTTTCCAGCCGTACTGGCCCATTTCTCGAGGAGGAAACGTGGCCAGTATGGCCGGAAACACATTTCCAAGCCGAACAATGGAGTTTCCTCTTCTAACTTGACTATTTCTTGTGTTTTTTTAATTTTTTTTTCGCTTCTAATTTTTATTGGGCGACTAAAATATCTTCTGGATGCTTCTAGATGCCTCTCAAGTTTTAAAAAAGAGGATTTTTTGAGCGGGGCAGCCTAATGTTCTAGCCTATGGCCCTAGTGTTGATATGCAGTTCATGGCAATGTTAAATTTTTAAAGTAAAAGGATGAAAATGAAAAATAAAGGAGAATGTCACTTTTTGAAAATGAAAAATAAAGGAGAATGTCACTTTTACTTAAATTTTTAACATTACCATGAAATGGCTCAGGATGTTTGAGAGTGGTTTTGCCCTCATTGGATTTCATATGGAGAAAGTAGAATTTTAGATCTCACTCAAAATCCAGCAGACTTATCTGTTTTTTAGGATTTCAGCATTGGGGGGATTGCAATGTTTGTATTGGATTTTGTCATGTACTAGGGTATGGAACTTGTATTTAATCAAGAGAACCAAGCCCTCTATGCAGGGGAGACTACTAATAATCAAGAGCATGTAGGGTACTAGGGTATGGAACTTGTATTTAATCAAGAGCACTAAGGTTGTTTGACTATGTAGGAGGAGACTCCCAATCAAGCACAAGACAAGAAATTAGAAATATCTTGTGGCTGATTTTGGATATTGCTATTTTCATTATGTGATCGTTCATGAGTAAATGTGATGTAAATTTAGAGACTTATAGTTTATGCATTGACAATTGACAATTTTATCATAATGTAATAAATTAGAATGTATCATATATGCTTTATGATTGCACAAATTTCTTAAATGTCCTTATATATATATATATATATATTCGCGTTTCCTCGTTTCCAAAATTTGGGGAGGTGGCATTTCATATCGCTTCCTGTTTCAGAAACTTGTACCCGTTTCCCCGTTTCGTGCAACTTAGGTAAGAAGTGTTGATAAATCTCTGGGCTTTGATATGTTAATGATTTCTCGATCTTAGATAACTGTTTGTGAAGTATTTTAATCCCTTTAACTATTCAAACAAGATATTGTATATGTGTTTGTTTATTAACTTCAACAACCAACTACCATACACAATAAATGAAAGAACAATAACACAAGAAATAGGCATCAGCCAAGGCAAAACCTCTCCAACCTGAGTGGAAAGACCCACGGTATTTCTTCTTATAGAATCTTCACTTGACAAAATTTCCAAGATCTAGACAAAGACCCTTTGACCAATGTGTCTCCAAGATCAAGGCTAGTACCTTCTGCTACTGTTGTTCTCTGACCTGTTGCATCATAGATCAGATCTGTTCTCCAAAATAATTCTCTAGGCAAGTTTTTGTCCTCAAAACTTGCCTTTAGACAAAATGATATGCTTCCTTGACTTGAACTGTTCAGCGTACCTAGCTGCAGTCTTGAAGATGTCACTGTTTTCGCACATGTGGGTGAGTTACATGTTCTTGTAGCCTCCTCCTTGCCTCGCTATATTTGGAGCTTCCCTTTTGATGAATAACCGAACTCTTTTAGCCTTGAATCAAGCCTTTTTCATGAAGATGATCTAGGACTATAATGCAGCCCTAATTGTGACATGTTACTTCGCACGTGTGAGAGGTTCAGGGCTCTTCTAGTCATCCTAAACCTTCGCTCTCCTTGTGACTTCTCTTCAAATAAATCTGCCCTTCAAATAGCCTCAAGATCGAACTCTTTCCTTGCCAAATAGAGCATATAAGATGATGCCCTAGCCTCACACGTGTGGATAGATTTCCTGCGGTTATAGATGGCAGAATGGACTTCCTTCTTGTTCACCTACGGCTCCTTGACTTGACCCTTTCTTCTCACCCTTAGACCAAATTCTTCGCATAGGAGAGAGACCGAATTGATGTGTTGAGTGTGTTCGAATGAGGGAGGAGAGGCCCTTATTTATAGTCCTCTCAAGGTTGCTCATTAGGCCATCATGACTTGTGTTTAGGCCGACTTACATAATTGATTTAGACGACATGAATATATTAGATGTTTGAGAAAAATATAATGCCTCTTTATCTTTGCTTGGAGGAGACTTTTGCTAGCCATTTGTACTTGAAATTGGAGGAGACATTCCCAATGCTTCTGCCCTTGATCTTGTAGACACAAACTATATAATTTACAAGTGTCATTGTTTACATTAATGACACAAACCTACACCTAGCCTAGAGCTCTCAATGGGAGCTACTAAAAACAAATTTTAAGCATGAAACCCATGACTCAAATTTACAAAATATTTTGCTAGATACAATTTACATCATGTACATTGGAATGTGTCATTATGAAGACCGAAACTAGTTACACTTTCTTCAACAAGAAGCATTCATTTTATTGTTGAAGCATTCATTTTATTAGTTTTTTCCCACTATTACTTCTATTTTTTTAGGGTTTATGCTTCCAAAAATGTGATAAACATTTTTTCTTTACAACATTTTTATTTATTTATTTATTTTTTTGCAGCAACGACTTCCAACCAAAGTGCAAGTTCAACCCCCAAGTCCAAGTCGAAGGCTGACTATTATCCTCTTTGGAGGCATGTTCAGAAGCTTCAAAGATGTGTAGGTGGTGGCTCATGGGAATGGCAATGCAATCTTTGCAGTAATTCGTACAAGGGCTCCTACCCAAGAGTGAAGGCACATCTTTTGCATGGAGTAGGACAGGGGATTGCAAGTTGCACAAAAACAACAGACCCAATGGTGAGGAGGGCATATCAAAGAGAGCAAGATGAGGCAGGTGGACTTAAAAAAAGACATGAAGAGCTTACTCAAGCTATTCCTGAAGCTCCTCTAAACATTGAGCCAAGGATTGTGGTTGAAGTAAGGAAGAGGAGAGCCACTCAATAACAAAAACAACCATCATCAAAAAATACCAAAGGGGCATCTGCTTCAGTTCAAGATAGCAAAATTGCTAAATTGGTGAATGTGCAAGCAAGAGAAGAAGTTGATTCCAAAGTGGTTAGGTGCATTTATGCATGTGGTATCCCATTCAATGTTGTTCGCTCTCTTTACTAGCAAGATATGATAAGGCTAGTTAACAAAGCTCCCACAGGGTACAAGGGGCCAAACTATGAGAAAGTTAGAACTCAACTTCTCAAAAATGAGAAGGAGCTTATATGATAAGGGAAGTTAACAAAGCTCCCATAGGGTACAAGGGGCCAAACTACGAGAAATTTAGAACTCAACTTCTCAAAAATGAGAAGGAGCTTGTGGATGGTATCTTATCACCGATTCGTTCTTCCTAGAGTAGCTTTGGGGTTAACATAGTCTCAGATGGATGGATAGATACAAGGGGTAGGCCATTGATAAATATCACTGCCACTTCACCAAAAGGAGCAATGCTTTTAAAGGTTGAAGACTACTCAGGAGAGGTAAAAGATGAACAATTTATTGTTGATGTTATAATAAAATCTATTGAGCAAATAGGACCTAATAGGGTGGTGCAAGTTATCACGAATAATAAACACCAATTTGCAAAGTTGCAGGTTTAATTATTGAGGGGAGGTAATGACCACATATTTTGGACACCCTACATTGTCCATGATTTGAATATGATCTTAAGAGGAAATTGACAATAAAGTTCCTTGGATAAAGGAAATCACACAGGAAGTAAGGGAGATCATTAAATTCATCACCAACCACCACCAATCTCAAGCAATATTTCAAGAGCACTCCAAATTGGAATTCTTAAAATTTGCTAAGATAAGATATGCCTCAAACTTCCTAATGTTGTGTCGCCTTGTTGAAGTTAAGCAACCATTAGTTTCTATGGTGGTGAGTCAACTTTGGGCTGAGCGGAGATAGGAAGATTCAGAGTGGGGATATATGACGCATAGATTGTTCCTTGATGAGGAGTGGTAGAGCAAGATAGATTTTCTGCTAAAGTTCACAAGCCTTGCATTTGAGCTTCTTCAGAATGTTGCACGGGCCAACCTTTCTTAGGAGAACTACATGATGGCATAGATACCATGGTTGAGAAAACTATGGAAATCATTTCATAGGAGTCTCCACATCTTTTATTTGTTGATGATCATTTTGTTGATTTAGTCAAGAAAATCATTGTTGATAGGTGGAACAATTTCAACACTCCATTTCACACTTTAGCACATGCCTTGAACCCCAAATTTTATGATGAGAAACTTATTGCTCAAAGCAATGGGAAGAGGAAGGCACCTCATAAGAATAGAAAGGTGGTTAATGGGGTGAAAAAGGCCCTTATGAGAATGTTTCCAACTCATCTACACTGGGAGGTGAAGAAAGAATTTTCCAGTTTTGCTGCAAGATTAGATGATTATTTATATATATCAACTTTGGAGGAGAGAAGCACCATGAATCTAGTTAGGTGGTGGTTTTGTCAAGGAGCAAATGGTGTACATTTGCAAAACCTTGCCATTTGTGTTCTTTCACAAGTGGCAAGCTCTTCATCAACAAAAAGGAATTGGAGCACCTACAGTTTTATTCATTTTGTGAAGCGCAACAGGTTGGGCTCGCAGATGGCAGTCTTGTTTATGTGCACTCCAACCTTCGCCTTGCATCTCATAGGTGTCCAGAATATAGCAGAGGTCCTTCTAAAGAATGGGATGTGAATCCAGAAAGTCTCGATTTGAAGCTCTCTCTTGTTGCCTTGAATATCGAGGACCAAGAGCCTAGAAGTGGAATTGGCCAATCATCTTCTTCAACTCCACCATCCACTATTGAGCATGCTTTTGCTTCTATTTTTTATGAGGATTATGATGGTGAGGATGAAGATTGAAGACTCTTTATTGTACTTGCAGCCTCATATATATAATAAAGGTTGATTTTGGATATTTAATTTTTCATTTTGTGATCATTCATGTGTAAATGTGATGTAAATTTAGAGACTTGTAGTTTATGCATTGACATTGGACTATTTAATCATAATGTAATAAATTATAATGTATCATGTATGTTTTATGATTGCACGTAACATTTCTTAAAAGTTAAAAACGCAAATGTCCTAACACACACACACACATATATATATATTGTGCTTCCCTGTTTCCAATATCTGGGGGGGTTAGTTTCGTACCTGTACCCGTTTCCCTGTATCGTGCAACTTATATTTCAGAATATAAAAATTTCACAAGCATGCGCACAATTTTTGGACACTAGTTTTTTGTCAACAAAACCCTAGAAAAACCTTGAAGAGAAAACCAGTTGGAGGAGGGATTTTATTTTCTTTTCTCAGAGAAATTTACATAGTATTGAATACACAAGGGTACTTATCTCTCCCCTTGAAACTCAAGCCAGCTTCCTAGAAACTCATGCCATAGTTCTGGAAATTCGTGCCACTGTTCTAGAAACTCTTCCTTGGAATTCAGACCACTATCAGCAATCTCTACCCTTGATTTTTGTGCCCTTTGGCCAGAATTTTCTCCTCAAAATTTGGGCCACAAACTCATAATATCAGCCTCAAAATTTGTGCCACAGGCTACCCCTTTCTGCCTCGAAAATAGCTCTGTCAAACCTGCCTTTTCAGTCCACAAAATGCATGCCTCAGACCAGCAAATCTTTTCTTCAAAACTCGCATTGAGTCTCCTAGAAATTCATGCTTGAACTTGCCTCAGTTTATGCACTGAATTTCCTAGATTTTTAGACCTGTCAGACTTTGAAAAAGTGTGCTGAAGTTGTCTCAAAATCTGCATTGGAACCTCTGCCTTTTCCTTGCTGTTCAGGCCACTGTCCCAGCTTGGAAATGTGTTCCTGTTCTCCCTGGAATTCAAGCTGTAGGGTTTCTCTTTGCTGTTGTACGTCTCTCCTTGAGCAAACAATGGCCATCTCAGCCTTTAATTCTTCTCCTCTCTTCAACAATTGCACATGAAAAATGAATGAGCCTCTTGCCTTTTTCCTCCTTTTAAGTCTCATAATGATGAGAAGCCCTATCCCTAGCAAGGGCTGAGATCAGATCTCCACTCTCCTTGATCAGGGGTGGAGATCTAATCTCCCATTGACCCCCTCTTATGTCTCCCCCTTCATTAATGAGCTTCCCTAGTCACTTTGATAACTTTTTGTACCATGTACATTTTTCCTCGTAAAGTCACCATAATATAATAAAGTACAATGCACTTTTAATACCTCATAAAGTGACTTTAATAACTCATTAAGTCACACTAAAAAGGTGGGTTCTCATGTTTTCCTAGGCCAAAGACTAAAAGCACTAGGAAACACCTCCTTAATACCTTTTTCAACATTATCATCACCTAGTGATACTCTAGTGCACATTTCTTTAGTTGATCAAAGAGGTGACCACCACGCAGAAGGAGAGTCATGAATCATTGCCCAACAATTTTGACCTGTAAGGGATTTCATACCATTCCTTGCGCCACGAGTTGGGTTTGGGCCTTTTGGAGATCCTTGATTTGAAGTCATATGAAATCCTCATCCAAATAAATCTTCCATTGAAAAGAAAGTAATCTTCTTTTTAGCTCCCAAGGCCCATAGTCTTACTACAACAATTTGGAAATGGATAATAAGAGTGCTATCTAGAGTTGTCCAAGCCCTGTCAAGAGAGATGCCCTTAATATCCAAAGTCATACACTAGAAGGTGTACATCATGTACTCAAAACTTGAGTTCCTCAACTTGCCACGTTCTTTCTTCTTCAAATATGTTCAAACAACCATTTCAAGTTTCAACCATAGGAGAGGCCTTTTCCCTTTGACAACCTGTAACCACAAGCTATGTTCTTACTCTTATTTTTGAAGGGATTGTTGGTAGCAATGGTTTCTAATTTCATGTTCTTGTGCTAGATAAGAATCATTGTTTATTTGTTTTGAATTTCGAACACCACTTCTTGAAGTCGTTGAAGATGCCAAACATCATCAATTGGACAGACTTTGCATTGTTTGTAGTTCTTGTCATCAAAAACATGGTGATGTTGTCATTGTCCTTCAAGGCATGCTCGTTCAAGATAAGATTTAGAAATGATATTTCAAAAGTTTGTTACTTCCCTGAGGTCGATTACAGTCTAATCTTGTTTTACTAGGCATGTTGACAACATTGTAATTTAAAGGGGCTAGTTATGACTAAGGTCTCCAATCACTAAACCTCGTTCTGAAAGGTTTGCTTTCAACCCATGTTACATTTATCCTTATCAATTATTTATCGTCAGAGGTCCAAAAGTTAAATTATTGAAAATGTCAAGAAAATATCAAAACATATCATAAATCATCGGGAAACTTTAAAAAATACAAATATAATCAATTTTTTCAATTTTTTAACTTCTGAAGCAACATCAACATCAAGCAAGCACATTGCTACAAATTTACAAAAAAATGAAAACAAAATCAATATACAAGATGTATAAGATGTCAAGTGGTACATCAGATCTTGATACTAAAATGCAATATTTGTCCTAAGTCATAAGATCTAACAGAATAATACAAAAACATATCAAAACAAAAATAAATGTCCCTCATGAGATGAATCATGGAAATGAGAACAACAGATTTCCCCTTGTTTCCTTGATGGAAGATGGTCACAGCATCCTCAACAATGTTATTAGAACCAGCCGAAAGATTGGTCAACCAAAAAATACATAAAATATTCAAATTGAAAAGGAACATAGAATGCATGCACATTCATATGAATCCAAATTATTATACAGAAATATGCAAAGTTTCTCGTGTATATAGCAAGGGTGCTTATAACCAAAATAGCACACTTTGCAATCCATTTTTGAATCAAAATAGATCAACTGAGAGGTTCTAAATAGCCTCTGAGTCCAAAACAAATCATGCTATAACAAATAGCTACATAACATCAAGATCATTGCCTATAGTGGGATCCTCCTCATCAAGATCACCCTCTAAGCATCAAAATAAGATAAAAAAACCTTAACATGCCTAATCAATGATTTTGATTGAGTATGTGCACATTTTGCCTAGGGTCATGACAAAGGATTTCAAAATTTGATGCCACCAACATTGTGGTACATTGAGGGCTCAGTGCTCTTACGTACCCTCATACATCATACGTCATAGATCCTAGAATCCATACCCTCATACATCATAGAATCCAATACAAACATTGCAATCATAACAATCCTGAAATCCTAAAAACTATTAAGGCTGTTATATATTGAATGGGATCTAAAATTCTACTTTCTCCATATGGAATCCAATGAGGTTGAAAATACTCTCAAACATCCTCAATAAATTAATGGTAATGTTAAAAATTCAAGTGAAATGATCACATTCTCATCCTTTTACTTTAAGAATTTAAAACTACCATTAACTACGAGGGTATGTATCTCATAAGATGGATCATGATAAATGAAAACAACATATTTCCCCTTGTTTGCTTGATAGAAAATAGTCATAGTATCCTCATAAAATGAGAGTTAAAATAGCAAAAATTTGGTTATAATTTGAAACTGACAAAGACAATGATAATTTCCAAATTATCACGATAAATTGAAATTATCGCAATAATTTCAAGTCGAGGTTGGTTTTGGTGATACTATTGTGGTAAGTGCAACATTGATTTCAAAGTAGCAATGTGTTTTTTGACCCACGACTTGTCCCTGGAGGTTATGCATAGTTTTTTATAATTACACATGCACTTTTTATAGTTCTATCAAGTGACTGGACAACAATTGATAGAGTCAACCAAAGGTTGGGAGAGGAGACCTCATTATTGAGGTAGACAACTGACATGGGGAAGAAATCCTCCATTGTATCAAATAGCTCCAAAAAAACAAAATAGTTATATTGTCTTAAGAACCAAACTCCTCATTGCTTCTTAGAGGGGGAAGCTTTGCACTACTAACAAAGGGGTCAAAATTGTTAACTAGGGCCTATATGAACTATGGAAAATTATTTTCATAATTGTAAACACCAACATCGAGGTTGATTTACATGAGTTGAGTTGAGGTTGTTTGTGTTAGAAGAACCTATAGACATGTTGACCAAGCAATCAAGATGAAGGTCAACTCACCCAAAGATTTAATTAAATGTGTATAAATCAAAGTTATTAGAAGCATAACCAAAATTGGATCCACTCAAAGGTCAATGTGATACAGAATTGCAATCAACCTTTGAATTGGTCTACCAAAAAAATACAAAAGTATGCCCAAAAAACTTATATAAATATATATATCCAAACAATTACATACCAGATATCTAATTTCATTTGTTTTCAGGCATGGGAGGATGGGGGCATGTGTTTTTCTTTTGCTTTTTCCCTTGCTTTTTGCTCTTTCCCGCCCAAAACCACCATTAGTCTTGTTGGTCTAAAGTTGCTACAAACCTATCCAAACTAGTATGACCAACGATTCAATGTTTTGATCCAATTCAGCCATCGATTTAAGGGTTGATGGTTCTAGACAAGATGGTTAAATACATCACAATAGGAAACGGCTAAACAAGATTTCATCATAGCTAAGCCACATGGCATTAGGACACTAGACATGCAGATATGAGTATCTAACATGAGACACATAGACCCCTAAAAAATGACACAAGGGACACATTTTATAGACAAGATTACATCACAAGAAGAAAACATTGGACGAGCACGTGGGAGAATAGTAGGTGAACTTAAAAATTAACTTTTGGTGGAAGCCTTTAAATTAAAAACAAAACAAAAAATATTAGATCTGAAATTGCATTGAAGGGATTGGTTCAAGCCTTTGTTACAAAATCCATAAGATCTTGATGTTGGATCCATTTCAAATATAGAACCACCCAAATCATTGTAGGATTCACTACAGAAATTGATCCTTGAAACTCGAAAATGATTCCATGTTATTGAGACACAAATCGCAAGCAAATAAGATTAAAGTGTTTGAAACCCTATTTGGCCCCTATTTGGTACTTGTTTGAAAACCTTTGCAAAAACTATCCTATTTAGAATTTTGGTCAGATTACTAATAATTAACATGTACAATGTATGGTTGTATGATTTATTAGTTACCTATAGCCTATATGAAGGAACCATCTGAAACATTAAAATTAAATTTTTTTTTTTTGATAATGCTAGTGAGAATGCTCTAGGATTTCAGTTCTTTTTTGTGTACAAAGGATGGTTGTGTCATCGATAATTTAATTAGATCAATCCCATCCAACTTTAGGTGAACAATATGATACATAGACTATAGTATGTTCTCAAATAGTGTATGGGATTCATTTACCATCATAATTAGCTAGGAATTTTCATATTTTAAGGCAGATTTCAAGGAAGACGACAGACTGATTTATGAATGATTTTGATTTTTAACTTTAAATATGAATTTTTTTAATTTAAGAAAAAAATGTGTTGTATCCTTTTGTAGCTGATGCTTCCCAAACTTATTTGGATCCTAAATTTTCAAAAATCTAGTACATTTGTATGCTTATCTGGATCCCTATACACGTCCATTTCCTAGCAACTTAGGTTTAAACCATGGAGAAGGCATGCATGAGGTAAGTTTTGCAATTTAAGGTTCATGCTTTGATATTTAAAGTTAACTTTTCTTTTTGAAGAAAGAATTCAACAAATGGCAAACCTACAAAACAAAAGAATTTAATAGTCTCAAAAGCTTATTTGACAATGGAGGCTTGCAAATGTTTATAGGCTTGAGGAGGTTGGCTAGCATGACTTAGGGGTCTGAAAAATATAATGTATAAGAAAGAATGCTTTGTTTTATGTGTAAGTGAGGGTTAGGCACAAACATTTACTGTAGAGAGTGAGAGGACCCATGTAGTTGAAGGGCATGGCAAGCTATGACTACAATTGAAAAGAAGTTTATTTTCATAAATATTTCTTTACATTCCTTATTTGAATAGAAATTTCATTTTTGTTAGCCATATACCAAAATATAGCTTGCATGTGGAGGCTTTGTTTAGGGAAAGGAAGTGCATGGTGATGGACAAGAGTGGAAAGGTTACAACCCATGAGTGCAAGAGCATGGGATGTACAAGTTTAAAAATGTGTTTGTGAAAGATACACAAGATGTGCTAGCTTTCTAAGTTACTCCAAAAGTGTTTACACCATGTTTAAGTGCCTCGTAAGATTTCAGTACACGATATATGATTAGCCCCAAAATAATCCATTGTTATAAACAATTCTTGTTTATATTCAAACACAAATATTTTGGTAGATATAAAATATATTTATTGACAAGAATTGTTAAGAATGATGGTGCACAATGAGCCTCGTGACATTCTATATATATGCATTAACTAGTCACAAGGTGATAGGGTATGTGCCCTTTGACTTTTCATTCAATTATGAATTATTATATTACTATGCTTATAACAATAGCCTTGATTCATAAACTGGCGTGGATATCTCACTAGACAAATTGTCACAACACATTTGATAAAAATTGACTGAAATATCTACCCTAAGGATTGATTTCCTAAGATTCTAGATTTATTAATCATTATTTTTCAACTTATGCATGTAATAGATAAAATGCAAAACATAGAGAACAATAAAATACAATCACACACCAACCATAATGAACATAAGATATGCCTTGGGAAACCCTTACAAGAGAAAACCCATCTAGAAGGTGAGGTTTCTCTACTCCCTCGTTCTATAGAATGCAAATAATGCAAGTATAAAAGAATGCACTCCCAAGTTGGTCTTGGGATATTCAGGATTACTGAGACGGGGGTGAATTAGTATTAACAACTTTTTAACTTCAAAAGCTTGTAAATGCATCCACAAATATAAAGCAAAGCACATAAATATACAGAGCACAAAGATTTTTACGTGGAAGGCCAAAGCAGGGGAAAACCAAATAATGATTTTCTTAATATATATAAATAGTGCATTCAAATTTATCAACACCAACTTCCTTCTTTATCGACACCAACTGAAAGGAAGCACCAACTCCCTAGTTTATCAACACCAACTCCCTAATTTATCAGTACCAAAGCTTGAACAAAATTCATAACTAGTCAAAGAAAGTTTTCCCTCCTAGTAGTTGCTCCTCTATCCTTCACAAGAGCACTTGATTTCCCAAACACTACCTTCTTAGCAACAGAACTTCTCTCAATAAATGATCCTTGAACTCGACCTCCTTATTAGCAAAACTTAGCCTCAACAAGCCCTAAACTAGGATTGGAACTTGGACTTTAATGCACCTAAACTTAGTCCTCAAGCAATCAAAACTCTACTTCTAGAACATTGCCTCCTCCATAGGGTTTGGCCTCCTCAACAAAGCACAATGTTAGATCTTCAAAGACATATCTGAAACTCGCCTTCAAACACACTAGGATTTGGCCCTCAAAACAAGCCCAAGTTCGACCTTCTTTGTTCCAAAACTTTGGTCCTGAAATTTAGCCTCAATAGGAATGGGTCACTGTTCTTAGGATAGGTTTGAATCTCTGCCTCTCACACTAGAACTTGGCCCTTACACAAATCTGAAATTCATCCTTCAAAGGGGGCAAAATTTGCCTGCCAAGAACAAGTTTGCAATCAACCTTCTAACTAGGACCAGAAACCTTCAAAAAGTGTGCCAAAAATCCTTCCAAAATAAGCCAAAAAACCCTTGAAAATGTGCCAAAAATTCTTCCCCAAAAAGTCTCTCCAAATCAGCTTCTCTTCACGTTTGGTTCATGAGGTATGAACCTCAAAACTCTTTTTCTTCGCTTATTTGAACAAATTTGAACTTTCTTGAGCGAGTGACTTGAAATGCTCCTTCTCGCGCCTATTTGTAGTGCATTCAGGGTCTAGACTCTAGAGTGGGCCAACTTGTCCACTAGTTGGATTGGCTTATGAAACTGTAAGAATGTATAGTCAATATTCAAAAAATCATTTCTCCTCAACCATGAGTTAGAGGGAGTGCTTCCATCTGAGCTAGGTAAATGGAGTAAATATGCATTCAAAGATAAGGTATCTAAATGGGGCATAAAAAATCCAAAAACAATATTTCGAAATATGTTATTCGACTATGTAACTTTCTCTTTCATTTAGACAACCTTTGACGTCAATGACAAATTCTTTCAACAGATGGATGACAAATTATATAATGGGATAATTCAAATCATACCTTCCCATTATGGGGGAGATTTTGATCCCCAAAAGCTTTTACTCAATGAGGTGAGTCAATTTTTCCTCCACCTTCTCCCTAGAGTAACATTTTGCTTTGCTTGGATGTTGTCCTTTCAACCCAACCTACCTAAGGTCATGCTAACCCTATCTTGTAGTTCCATACATCTCTTGCAAAATTCTATCTATCAACTTTGCCTGGAGCTAAATCCTATATGGAAGGTATGACTTGCTCATCTTGTTGATCTAACATGGAAGGTTCGCAAAGTTTTGGAATTTTCCACATTCACCACTACGTGAATGTGCATGTATAGGGGTAGTCTGAGTTTGTAGGAATCATCTCCAACCTTCTCTAGTATCTCAAAAGGACCATATTGCAAGGCCTTGATTTTTTTACCAAGACCACATAACCTCTCCTTGTTCAACTATAACCACTCTCTATGTCCCACTTTGAATGGCCTCTCTATCCTGTGGTGATCATGCTTGGCCTTCTATTTTTCCTATGACTTCCTCAATGCCTCCTATACATTGAAATGGATATGCCTGATCTTATCAACAAATATTTCTACTCTTAAAGCATTCCCAATGAGATCCTCCCTCAATATTACTTATTGTCCATATACTACATCCAAAGATGAAGGTGGAAAATATCGAAAACAAGTCTCAAATAGTGACATAACAGTTCATGTGTGGACTACTATATTATAGGAGTGTTATATACAAACCAGACTTTCATCCCAAGTCTTTAAATGCTTCCAATAGTAACCTCTCAAAAGACGAACCAAAGTCCTATTGATTACCTATGTTTGCCCATCTGTCTGTGGACGAAATGTAGTACACCTCTTCAATTTTGTGTCTATCTTCCACAATCTAATCCAAAATGCATTGAGAAATCTGGTATCCCTGTCTAAAATAAGGCTCCTTGGTATCCCAAAGTTTGTTGCTTCTTGCCCCCTAATAGTCTTTTTATAGGGCATAAGGATGCACATCTAGTTGAACATGTCAACTAATATAAACAGATAGACTTGTCCCTTCCTAGTTGTCAGTAAACTTCCCACAAAATCCATGGAAATACTTTCCCAAGGACATAGATTAGGGATGGTATAGAGCTTGTTAGTTTATGGTAGCATCGGACATGTACTATACTCTCAGAAGACTCTAAAAGGCTTTGGAACACGAGATCTCCAAAAATCAGAAAAGGTTTTGCAAGATAAGCTTGGGAAACACCTTAATTAAATTAATTTGCCATAATTAAAAAGTTTACTAAGTCTAACTTAGGAAAAGTGGTAAATTAAAGCTAATTAATTAAGGATGTTTGAGATTGCTCTAGAGACTTCTATTGATGAAGTCTAATTGATCTTAGTAATCGATGGAGGTCAAATCATGGTCGTTGAAGTCTCAATAAGAGATTATAAGAGGAGGCCGAAAGGCTTGGAGAGAACATCAAAGTGATCATCTTGGCAAATCGAGCTACCCAATTCACAAATTCAATGAGGGTGCAGTTCGAGCCAGAGGGAAAGAATCAGAGAGAGGGCGTAGCAGATAATTTGGGAGCAAAATTCTGGAGAGTTTCCCCAATGATTTTCCAGTGTCAAGTTAGCAAGAAAAGGGAGGCTGAAATTCATTTGTAGGGAGGTCATACAAGCAGTGTGAACAGCCAGAAACCCTTGAACGAGTTGTCAGAAGAGGGTTGATTCAATTTCCAATTGTCGGGTCAGCTTCCAAGAGGCAGAATGAGTCACTTCCAGAGGTAGAGGAAGGCAAAACGGCTCACTTTGAGCCAATTTCTACGATGTTCAAGTTATCCAGAGCCAACAGTGCGAGTTCCAAGTTGCACTGTGAGTAGCCAGTGTGGAGTTTGAGCAAGCAAGAGGAGGCCAAGTTAATTAGCAAAGGAGATCTTTGATCTCCAGATTATTTTTCCTGTGTATTTGTTATATGATTGCCAATTGGGCATCCAGATTGTAATCATTCTCAAATTGTTGCATAATAAAATAAACCCTCATCTATTGCACAAATTTTCCCTTCATGTTTTTCCCGGGGACTTTTAGTCCAAAAATATTGGTGTCTATTTTTAGGCCAATACACTTGTAAGTGGGAAAGTGTCTTTTTCCAACACCAAAATGCCCTACAACCTTTGAGGTGTGAGCCTCTCTAATTAACTCCAATCACTCACCTTTAGGACCACATACTTTCCCAAACCTATAAGGTTGCTCATTCTAGAGATGATAGTCAATTATGTTGTCACTATCATCCACATGACTCTATCCCTGTAGCTATCGAAACACCTCCCTTATGTCCTCATCCTCTATATATGCCTTTGTATGAATAATGAGAGAGCCCCATGTGCATGAGAGTTTCCAAAGCTATAATTTCTTATGTGGGTGGCCTTGAAAGCATATCGTCCAACTTTTTTGTGTTGCCCTTCTTGTACTTGATGACTAAATGAAATTGTTGTTAGAATCCCATCCACAGATAATGCTTCATCAATTGTAACTTACTCTAGGCCTACAAGTACCATAGCGGCTAGAGATCTATGTGGATGATGATCTCCTTTCCCATCAAATAACGTTTCCACTTTTTGAAAGCGTGTACTGAGGCATAGAGCTCCTTGTCATAGTTGGGATAGTTGAGAACCACCCCATGAAATGCTTCAAAATGGTAACATACAAGCCTCTTTACTAGCATATTTTTGGTTCGGAGATGGATTGCACTGTGATATTTTGGTTACATGTACCCTTGATATAGATATGAGAAATTTTGCATGTTTGTGTATAATGGTTTGGATTTGTATGGATGCACTTGAATGTGTTTCTCTTCAAAATTTGAATACTTATGTATTTTTTAGTCTTCCAAATTTTTGGTAGGGATTTTTTCCAATTCCTCATTTTGGGGTCGGTCCGTTCAATTATAAACTGGGTCTATCTCCACTTTAAAGAGTTGTTGCAAGTTTGGTAATACAACAAATGGTGTTTGGCTAATTTTTCTTTTCAACTCCTCAAAGTCCTCTACTAACTCTTCCTCCACTAGAAACTCTTGCCACTTGCTATGAAGTTTCTCAGTTACCATGGTGCCCCAACAAAACTCCCAACAACCAAAAACATTTGTAGGCACCAGCCATTTCATGATGATCTCCATCTTCACATGATCTATCTTAAACTCCCCTCCAGTAATCACATAGCCTAAATACGCCAAAGATTGTTGTGCAACCCCACATTTCTTGAGATATGCCAATAGTTGGTACTTCTTCAAAGTCTCTACCACCTACATTAAGGGAGAGATGTGCTACTCCTAGGAAACAATATAAACCAGTATATCATCCAAATAAACAATACCAAATGAATGTAGATAAAGGCGCAATACATCATCCATTAATCTCATGAATGTAGTTGGTACAATGCATAGACCAAATGGGATGACTAACCACTCATGTCTACCTTTGAAAGTGATCTTCCATGTGTCTTCTTCTTTGACTCAAACCTGGTGGTAGCCGGATTTTAAATCCAACTTGGTGAAATATTTCACTTGTTGCAACTAATCTAACAGGTCATCAATACTTGGCAATATGTACATGTTCTTAAGCGTATTCGTGTTTAACGCTCTATAATCAATGCACGTCTGACAAGTCCCATCCTTCTTTGGCATAATTATGATGGGTGACCCACAAGGTGAGGCACTTGGTTGAATCACACCCTACTCCAGCAGTGATTGTAATTGCTTCTTCACTTTGCTTGCTTTTAGAACAAACTACCTATACAACCAAATCTTCGGCAATGGAGAGGTTCAACAACACTTGGATCTTGCACTCCACTTCCCTCTCGAGTGGTAGCCCTTTATGCCCCTAGAATATTCCCTGTATGCATGTAGCAACTCTTCTAGTTGTTGTCTTTGTTCCTTACTACACCCCTCTAAGGATGCCTTTGTTCTCTTTGACTCTTCTACAGACCAACTTTCTCTTAGGAAAAGTAAAACATACTTGTTACTGGAGCTCATGAATTTCTTGGCTTGGTCTAGTGAAAGACTCGACTTTCCCTTATGCATGTTGATGATGATGGATTGTCCTTCCTTGATGAGGTAAACCGTAATACTAGTTGGCTCTCCACATGAAGATTGCATACCTCATATACATGTAGGGACTCCCAAACACAACTCCACATACATCAAGTGGCCCAACTCTAATTCATTAATATAATCAACACTTATAGCAAATTAAGTTTTACACTATTTGGTTCCCTCTATCTCTGCCTCCTTGTTGACCCACTCCAATAGATATGGGCTAGGATGATCACAGACCTCCAATTCAAGTTTGCTCTCCAAATCCACTACTATTAGATTTTCCTGTGAGCTTCAATCAAACAAAGCATTAGCCTTTGTCTTCTTGACCTATATCTTTATATGGAAGAGTTTGCCCATCTCCTCGTCCCATTGATAAAGGCTATTCAAATTCACCTCCTTTTGCATTGATGTGCAAACAATCTTCTCATCCATGTTAGAGCTACTTTGCACCTGATTGCTCAAATATGTGGCTATAACATTTTTCTTCTTCGTATCCTTCTTAAGCTCTTCAAGTTGAACTCCAAATGTAATCTCCAGCACTTCTCCTCTTTGGGACCATCAATGTTGCAGTGCCTACAATGGTTACTAGGGTCCTTGCACTAGTGTGTTGTGGTATTGCCTTACGGTCCTTTCCCACTTATAGAAGGAAGTGCAAAGAAGAGAAGGACAAGGAAAGTCGAAGTGTTTGGGTCTCTCAACACTCCTCTATAAGTGGAAAGTTAAGGTTTCTCCACTAGGAAAGTCTAAGGTTCGATTTTAGAAGCAAGAAGAGCAAGAAGGCAAGTGAAGGTCTCTTAGGGTTTTCTACTAGCCCTAGGACTCAAATCAAGGCAAGTGAGATCAAGGGAAGATCAGTTAGAGGGAGATCGAATTCTCCTAGAGAAGCAGCAGCAGTTGCTGGGGACCAAAATTTCAGATCTTCTAGGAGGTCAAAGATATTTCAATAGGAGGTCGAGAAAGACTTGATCTTGGAGAGTATTTGTCTTAGTCTAGGCCATGGTATTCGTCAATTGAAAGATCAAGAAGAGGGGTTTTGGCCCTGGGTTGCAACGTACATACTGTGTCATTGTTCTTACTATTTTGGTAATTGTTTGATGTATTGTACATTGGAATAAGAAAGATCAAAGCTAATAAGTACAAAGAAAACACAAGCAGTTATCAAGTTAAGAGAATTAACATATACAATGCCCTCTTAAATTCTCAACATGGTATCAGAGCTTTGGTTCTCTCAGGGCATTATGAAGATCTCCTCTACAATCAAGAAGGTCATCAAAAAAATTCCAAGCCATCTCAAGAAATGCATCAAAGAGATATGGAGTCTCATATTCTCTTCAAAGAAAAAATCACTCATAGAATGAGATGAAGGACCCTTCTCTACTCTCTCTGGACATTCCAAGATGAAGACATCTGGGTAATTGATATTGGTACATCAAGGCCCATGACTAGTCACTCCCACCAATTGAAGACATTATCAAAAGGAAAATTTGCATACTCTTGTGGAACTTGGAGACAACAAGAGCTATCATGTGAAAGGCATTGGATCATCATCCATAAAGCTAGAAGATGGAAGCAACATCCACCTCAACAACATTATGTTTGTTCCATGTTTGCACAAAAATCTACTTTCTATTTCAAGCTTAGAAGATAAAGGAGGTAGAGTAGCCTTCATTGATGGAAAATTAGTTGTATGGGCAAACGACTCAAGCATATAGAACAAGCAAAAGTGATTGGTATCCGAGAAGGAAGGCTCTACAAATTAATATCTCCCGTAAATCATGCCCTAGTTCACACTAAGATTAGTCCATGTGAACTTTAGCATAGAAGGTTTGGTCATTTACATTTCAAAATTCTTCCAACCCTAAATTCCATAGTAAATGGAATAACAAATCTAAAGGAGCATCATGAAGGTGTCTGCAAAGGATGTGCATTAGGCAAAAATACAAAGAGAACATTTGGAAGAAGTGCTTCACAGTCAAAAGAAATCTTGGATCTCATTCACTCTGATGTATGTGGCCCTATGACTCCAAAATCACTTGGAGAACATCTTTATTATGTCACATTCATAGATGATCACTCAAGAAAGACTTGGGTTTACTTAATGAAAACCAAGGATGAAGTATTTACTAAATTTCAAGAATTCAAAGCCAAAGTGGAGAACTTTACAAAAAGAAGGATCAAGATACTAAGATCTAATAATGGAGGAGAATATACATCCAAAGAGATCACAGCATTTTGTAAGGAATCTGGTATTAAGAGGGAGTTGATAGTTCCATACAATCCCAAACAAAATGGAGTTGCTGAAAGAAAGAACATGTCCATTGAAGAAAGTGTAAAAGCAATGATACACGATCAAGATCTATTGAAGTTCATGTGAGGTGAGGCAACCAAGACAACAATATACATACAAAATCAATGTCCTCACAGATCTCTAGACAAAAAACTCTGGAAGAAGTGTTCACTGGGAAGAAACCATATGTTGATCATCTCTGAATCTTTGGATATCCTGTGCATATTCATATACTAAAGGACAAAAGAAAGAAGTTGGATCCTTCTAGTGTGAAAGGCATATTTGTTGGGTATAGTAACTCATAGAAAGCCTATAGAATCTATATGAAAGATGGACATCACATTGATATTAGTTGTGATGTCATATTTGATGAGAGCATAGCATTCAACAAATCAAAAGAACTTTCTATAGATTTTGATGACGAAGAAATTCCTATGTTTGAAAAAGAAGTTAACAAGGAAGAATCTCACCATGATGAAGGACCTAGTGAACATGTTTAACCCTTGGTCATTCAAGAAACAAGGAAAAGACGTAATTGGTTGAAATCTACACTACTTGATGTGGAGGGTCATGGGGCAACTCAAGGATCATTTAGAGAAAGTAAAAGACCCAAGAGATATTTTGGGTATGCTGCGTACATGACAAAATTAATAGAAGCAAAACCATCCACTTTTGAAGAGGTTGTAGAACATCAAGAATGGAACGATGCCATGAATGAAGAATATCAATCTATAATGAAGAATGGAGTCTGGGAGATCATACCTAGGCCTGAAGACAAATCTGTAGTTACTTCCAAGTGGATCTATAAGATGAAGCATGCAGCTGATGGAATTATAGATAAGTATAAAGCAAGATTTATGGCAAAAGGGTTCTCTCAACTTGAAGGCATCGACTATGAAGAAACTTTTGCTTCAACAACAAGATATTAAACAATTCAATCATTAGTCTCTCTGGCAGCATCGATGGGATGGAACATCCACCAAATGGATGTCAAGACTATGTTTTTGAATGGCATAATAGATGAAGAAGTCTACATAAAACAACCTTCGGGATTCGAAACCAAAGATAGGAAGGCAAATGTTTGCAGATTAAAAAAGAAAAATTATATGGCCTCAAGCAAGCACCAAGGGCATGGTATGTTAGAATGGATGCATACCTACAAAGACTAGGATTCACAAAAAGTTATATTGACTCAAACCTCTATATTAAGGCTGTAAGCAATGAACCTGTAATTATTCTTCTGTATGTAGATGATCTTCTCCTGACAGGTGTAGAAGGTTGAATTGAAGAATGTAAGAAGCAATTGGCAGCAGAATTTGACATGAAGGATCTTGGGCTAATGCAATACTATCTGGGGCTAGAAGTCTAGCAGGAACCTAATGAATTCTATTTAGGTCAAGGAAAGTATGTGATCGAGATTCTGACTAAGTTCAACATGATGGACTATAAAGAGATGACAACTCCGATGATCACAAACTTGAAAAGACTAAGGAGTTTTGAATCAAGCCATGTGGATCCCTGTAGATATAGACAATTGATTGGCTCATTAATGTACATGGTGAATACTCGACCGGACATACGTTTTGTAGTAAATGTACTCTGTCAATTCCAAGTGGAGCCGAAGCATGATCATTGCATAGCAGCAAAACATATCTTGAGATATCTGTGGGGAACCATCAACTACTGCCTAAAATATGATAGAAGGAATGATGTTCAATTGATTGGCTATACAAATTCCAACTGGGGAGGCAATGAACAAGATGGAAGAAGCACTACAAGAGGATGTTTTAGTCTGGGATCATCCATGGTCTCATTGATGAGCAGAAAACAAAACATCGTTGCTTTGAGTAGTATTGAAGCAGAATATGTCGCAACATGTCAAGTTAGTCAGGAAGCAGTTTGGTTAAGGAAGTTGTTGTATGACTTATTTGAAGGACCAATGAACCCAACAGTGATATGTTGTGATAACACCAGTTGTATTCATTTGTCTGAGGACCCAGAGTTTCATGGAAAGACAAAGCATATCAACAACAAGTATCACTATATACAAGACCTAGTGCAAAATGGTGTGGTGCAGCTACAGTATATCTCCATTGATGAGCAAGTAGTTGACATATTGCCAAAATCACTTCCAAACAAGAAGCTTGTATACTTAAGGGACAAGCTTGGTTTAGTGGATTTGTCCTCCCGAATTGGGAGGGAGGGATAGACAATTTTCCTGTCTTCACTTGGGAAGAAAGAAAGGAGGATTGGGTAACCATTTGGCATTGGATACTCTTTGAGCATGTGGTAGGGCACTGAAGACAACAGTGGTCATGGACCGGTATTATTTGAGGATTAGCTACCCAAGATAAGAATAGTCCAACAAGAGGTCATACTCTGTGAACACCTAGGTGGGGTGTGTACCTTGGAGAGACAATGATGATGGTGCCTACACATCATTGGTCTCGCCAGTATTGTGCTTTGCTCTTGTGGACAGATAGAGTTGTTAGTCAAGGCCTTGCTATATGACAATGCTAGTTATTATGATGCTAGATAGATGGGTTACCAATCCGACTATTCTTATGAGATCTCTTTAGATTGAGAATGACCATGTACCTCTAATGAATACCTCCCTAGTTAAGAGGGAGTGTCAAAAAAATGTGTAACTAGGTTCGATCTTCATTAGTATGAAATGTATTCTTGTATATATAAAATGAAAAAGAAATTATTATTATTATTATTATTGGAGCATGGGTTACATGCTCAGGTTCTTTTATTTTATAGATCAAGCACCTATTGAGTGCTTCTAGGGTTTGTCCTAGGTATAAGAGTCATTGTCATATATGGAAGACCATATGGGCACATTGTAAATTGCAAAAGAAAAATTATTTTGTCTTGAAAATGTCAAAATACCTCCAAGATCAAGTCGGCCTACATAAGTTGTCAAGTTAGCCTACATGAAGAGCCACATCCACCCTTGAAGGAAGCCTATATATAAGAAGAATCCATCCTCCATTTGGATCATTCATTCACTCATCTCTTATGCGAAGAAGGAAGTAGCAGAAGGTCAAAGAAGGAAGTGTGAAAAAGAGAAGGACAAGGAAAGTTGTAGTGTTTGGGTCTCTCTACATTCTTCTGGAAGTGCGAAGTTAGGGTTTCTACATTGGTCAAGTCTAAGGTTCAATTTTGGAAGCAAGAAGAGCAAGAAGGCAAGTGAAGGTCTCTTAGGGTTTCCTACTAGCCCTAGGACTCAAATCAACACAAGCGAGGTCAAGGGAAGAGCAATTAGAGGGAGATCGAAGTCTCCTAGAGAAGTAGCAGCATTCGCTGGGGAGTAAAATTTCAGATCTTCTGGGAGGTCAAAGATATTTCAGCAGGAAGTCAAGGAAGACTTGATCTTAGAGGGTATTTCTCTGAGTCTATGTCATGGTATTCGTCAATTGAACGCTGTGGAAGATAAAAAGAGATTTTGCAGGTTTTCCCTTCAAGACGAGGGGTTTTGGCCCTGGCTTGCAGCCTACATATTGTGTCATTGTTCTTACTGTTTTGGTAACTGTTTGATATATTGCACATTGGAATAAGAAAGACCAAAGCTAATAAGTGACAAGAAAACACAAGCAGTTATCAAGTTATGAGAATTAACATATACATTTCCCTCTTGAATTCTCAACAAATATAATCATCCAATCCAGATCAACTTCCCTCATAAGGAATGCTTTGTCCTCATGGCATAGTAAATAGCATTTTCTCTAGTTGAGCATGTTTCTGCAATGAACTAAAGTTTCTCTATTTCTATGGATTTGACTTTTTTTTGCTTTGAGTGTTGGTGAAGTTCCTGTGTATTTACATCTTAAGAGTGGAAGCCTCAAAACCATATCATTTATAGTGTTGACCTTTCTAATTAAACTCCATGAACTATTCTTCAAGTTTTGCATTATAACTTCCCATCTACATCAATCATTCCGCTCCTAGCACCACATCCATCTCCTCGGGTGACAAATCATGGAGTTCTATTGGTAGTTTCATTACTTGTGTTTGAATTGTGAATTTATGAAATTTTCCTACTTCTTTGACCTTTTGTCCATTAGCAACCATCACAGTGAGGTCCTTGGTGGGGTATACGAAAAGGTTCAGTTGTTTAGCAACAACCATGTCTATTATTAGTACTGTCAGAATCTACAAGTATTGTAACATTTCTATCTTTTATGACTCCTTTAAGCTTCAGGGTCTCAAGTTATGGTTTCCCTATCATGGTTGCCAGCAGAATTGTAGGTTTGCTTTCTTTTTTTCATGGATATTGCATCCGCACCTTTTTGAGATGTAATCAAACATATTTTGCAATTGATGGTTGTATTTGGTCTCTTCAAGTAATTACCTTTCTTGGAAGTAATTATTTTTCTGTGGTGTTTCATTATATGGTTTGAATCTATGTCATACGCTATAGTGGTTTCATTAGATTTCCACTTACTTCCCATCCACTATTTATATTAGTGTAATGATATGTCTTCACATCTATGCCTTGTTGTACAATTTTTACAACAATTATTTTATTTCTATTTCCATCTCTCTATCCAATTCACTATTACATGTGTTTAAATCCTTCTTTGCTTCGCAGGTATATCGTTTCTTATTGTTGCACCTGTGCCACTTAAACATATTTAGCTCTATTAAGCAAAAAAAAAGTGGTAATGCCATATGTACAAAATTGTTACTTGTTGGTCATTTTAACCAAGTGAAAGCATTTAGGGTTTTGGATCCTTATATGGATCAAGTCAGTATAAGTATGGATGTGAGAATACAAGACGCACCTAAGGAGGCATGGTTCAAAAGTTAGCCAAATGTAAGCCCATTGAAAATATTTGGTTCTATTACAATTATAGTTTTTAGGGAAGTCCAACAAAAAATAATAATGTTAATATCACATGTAGAAAATCATTACTTCTTTGGTATTCAGATTGTTACCGCAAAATATAGCAAGCCTATTGCAAAGCTCCAGTAAGCAACCCATGTCTTATGGCAGTGTTACCCACCACCCATGGGTAGTATCCATAGGCGAAAAAATTTCTCTTAGATGGTACTCATCCGACAGCCACTAGATAGCTCAATGTGCCACTATCTCTGCCGCCTAAGCTAGCCATATGCTCCCTCGCCCATCTGTTATGATTGTATGTTTGAAGTTGGGCCTTCCAACCCTGAAGGTATGGCTTTTCATTGTGTAGTTGGGTATTTTGTTTACTTATCATGGACACCCTTTGGGAATGGATTAGTGGGTGGTTCAGCGGAAAGAGTGGGCTTGGTTTGTACTCTTGTCTCTTTTGTCCAATATGATGGCTAACCTTGTATCCTAAGTTGCACGAAACGGGGAAACGGGGAAACGGAAACGAGTTTCTGAAACGGGAAGCGATACGAAACATGACCTCCCCAAATTTTGGAAACGGAGAAACATGAATATATAT
>APFE030011383.1:130231-142464 GCA_000404065.3 Pinus taeda
ACATAATGAAAATAAAAATATAGGAAAATCCAAAAGCAACCTTTATTATATATCCAAGGACAAAATCTCAAAATCAACCTTTATTTATATTAATATATGAGGCTGCAAGTACAATAAAGACTATCTTAGGCGAATTAAAGTCCTTAGGTTGGGTATATATTGATGTGATGATCATTTCATTTGATCACTTGGATTTTTGACTTGTATCTCTTCTTCATAATTCTACTCGCCTTATTGATGGACGAATTGGAATCTTGATGCATTTCGATGTTTGGAAGAGCTTGTCTTTTATCTTGGAGCTTCGCTTTTTTTTGTCTACTGATGATTGGAAGACTTTTGCTATACCTGTAAGTGTACTTTTCATGGTATATTTCTAATATTGTCACTTGTATAATGTATGAAGAAATTTCGCTCATGAAGCTGGTGAAGTTGCATTAATGAATGTGAATTTTTTGACCTTCTTGTTGTGTGAGCTCTTTCATATATTTTATGCAAAGTATAGTGAATAAATATCCTAGTAACATAGTTGCTGCCTCTAGGACCATGCGAAGTTGCTGGGGAACTCCTTAATTGGGTATAAGCATCTCTAAGCATTGAATCACATTGACTCCATTCTCCCAATAGGCTAATAACTGGTCGAGTCCCATGTGGTCACCAAAATAAACATCTTTCTCACCTCTTTTTCTCTTTCTAAGCCCTAATACTAGTAGGCTTCCTAGGGCATCACACAAAATCCATTGTAGCCATCCACAATTGATGAAATTTGGTCAAGAGCTGTATTGGTTTGTCCTTGAGAGGTCCTCCAATTTCGAAACTATTTTGATGATGGAATCTTGAGTTTTGGCAAACCCTAGCTCGCAAATCATTCTCCCTAGGTTTCCTTTGGTTAGTGCCTTTATCAAGGATCATTGTATTGAAGTCTCAAGTCAAATCTAATCTCTTGATCCTTCTTCTCCTCCCTCACTTGGTCAAGCCCACTTTGTTTGAAGTTTCATCCCAAACCCTTGACCTTGTTTGGGTCCACTAGGGCTTCTTTGTGGTCCCAAAACCTTGTCACTTCAATTTCACAAGGATTGCTTTGAAACCTTATTCTTTTAGGATTCTTTGGTTTAAGGCACTTCTTATCAAAAAATACTCCTCAACCCTAGGTCTAGGTCTCCCTCTAGCCCTTCTTGGAGAGCCATCCATCTTGCTTCTAAAGCAATCCATCCCTATCATTAGAGTCTCTCCTTTAAATAGGCCCTTGGAATCAGTATCTTCACACCAATGATATATCTCTCCTAGTGATTTCCCTAATACCAGGGCTCCTCCCTGTTGTTTTTCAACGATCTTGGTGTCTAGGATAGAATCTTAAATCACTGACACTACCAAACAAAAGATCACAATGAAACTACTTTGCATGGCGGAATATAATAGCAGTAAATCTACTAGTGCACAAATATAAACAACTTTTTTAAAAATATTGTACAAATATGTACAACAAACCACTTTATTATATTAATCAAACTGGATAATACAACAGTCTAGGGCTCTCATACCAAGGATAATGGCCCTCATACATCCACTGATACAAGAATACAAATTGGGGCTTGGTGTCAGTCCATCGACAACTAATCTGCCCTCAATAAGATACTTTGACCATCTAGTTGCCGCATGCTCTCTTAGCTCCTCTCGGTCGTACCCTGTACATGCTCAGTCCTTCAGCGCCCAATCTACAAACTACCTCTATCAATGATCCAAGTCCATCTGACCACTGAATCTCGGCTATCCAATCTACTCACTAGTTGTGCTTTGGTCCATCAAGGGCACAACACATCAAGACTCTTGTCGAGTTGTTCACAACTCCATTTCTAAACAACTCTCAATCTGCCCACTACTTCTCCTCAACTACTTAGGGACTTCAACCCACTATGGTCTTCATGCGTTGCTCCAACGAAGACCAACATAGGGCACGGAGGGCTGCCACCTATCACTGCAAAATGTCCATCTCCTACAATGAACACGGGCTAGGAGGACCTCCCAACATCTATTGTAGAATTCCTTCTCCACACACAAGCTGCTCCTTTGGCTGATTAAGCCTTGAGCTCAACAATTGCCACTCTAGCAACCATCTAAGTCCATGAAGATGGTGCGCACCGAGTTCCAACTTGGCACATTGTCCTCCACCAGACCATAAATGCCCAATGCTTGTTCACACTTGGTCCACTCTCCACGAGTGACCAATGCTCTGTGGCATCTGCTCCTAGTTAGGGCATCCAATCATCTAGGAAGCCACTCCTCTTGCTGCCAACAGACTCCTCAACTAGTCCTCTACAAGGACACATCAAGAGAACATCTACAACATGATGTTGTTGATCTCTTGCCAAGGGATACAAGCAAATTGTTGTAGTCTCCTCCAAAACTCCTACAACAGTCCTCCAAGATTTGTGCTCCATATCCAATAAGTGTCTAAAACATCATCGAACAATCATTGTAGAACTTCCACTAGTTAAGGCATCTAACCTCCAAGTCTGCCCCTCATCATATGGCTACTACAGGCCACCAAGATCCATCATCCAAACTGGTCAACACTTGACCCAACACAAGGCAACAAAGGACAAACGACATACCTTTATCTGTTGTTCATGGACTGAAGTCTGGTCACTGGTTAGGGCACTTTTGCAGCCCACAAAATCCCACCATCTGTGACTAAAACTACCACCAAGCATTGTGGCCTTCTCCCTTCTCCAAGTCTGGTAACTCGCTCTCCTAGATGACTGTTCTTGCACCCTTTTTTAGGCTTGTTGGCCCTCCAAACAACCACTATAGGACTACGGCATAGTCACCAATACCATAGATCTGTCACCTACCTGTCCTGTTCATGGAAGAATTCCCATGCCTAAACTAGCCAAAAACAACACATTATCCTGTGGCACCCTTTGTATGAGGCTCTCCTCCTATTCACAGGCTGGTAGGGCTCCTTCCAGCCCTCTATACAGCCTTATAGCCCTCTAAGAAACCGAATTCAACCTTAACCCCCTACGTGTCCCGAATCAAGCAAATCAGACATGATTCAGTGGGACATGTGTCCTCCGATCGTGTTTGATTGTGCCCTGATCGGGTCCATCATGTCCCGATTCTAGGACACGTTTCCCCTTGAACAACATGTCACGCGACCCATAAAGGGAAATTTTGGGCCATTTCACCCTCAACTTTGACACTCTCTTGCTGTGGGTGTGTGGGAGCGAATAGAAAAGGGTTTGGGGGCATTTTGGAGGCGATTCAAGCAACAGGTAAGTGCATTTTGTTTCTATTGTTTTACATTTTTATTGTAGCAGTTTGCATGTGCATTTTTTTTTACAAGTTTGTGCATTTTTTCTTTATTTCTTTACAACATTCATGGCTCAATCAAGGACAATGGGTAAGGGGCAAAGGAAGGGGAAGAATTTCCCCATTAGAGATACCTGTCTCGTTCCAATTTCATCAAGGTCTACAAGTGTTCCCTCTATTGGAAGTGGGGCTATAACAACAGCTTCAAATATTGAAGGAAGACAGCAGGCTCAAGATAACAAATATCCCTTGTGGAAGTATGTCACAAGAGGGCAAGGCTCAGGCAACAAGTTGAAGGGAGGAGGAAATGTTGCTTGGAAATGCAACTATTGCAACAATCATTTCATGAGCACATATTACCGTGTGAAATGTCATTTGTTGGCTTTACCAAGTTGTGGAATTCCAGCATGTACACAAGTGTCTTTAGCTAAGAGGAAAGAAATGAAAAATGAGGCTAACGTTGGTATGGTAAAGGTGGCAACAACATCTAAAAAGACCAAGAATGATGATCCCCTACCATTCTTGAGGAAAAGCAGCAACAAATTTCCATTTAAGAGTTTTGGTGGGGGACAAGCAGTGAAAAGAAAGGCAGTGGCACTTGGTCCAATGGACAAGATTTTTCAGAAAGAGAAACGGCAAAAGCTTCATCTCACCATTGCACTCTTTTTCTATCACAACTTCATATCCTTTAATGTTGCAGACTGACCTTTATTTATTGAGATGTGTTGAGCTCTAACTCAAGGAACTCCATCAAGGTATGTGCCTCCTAGGTCAGAGAAGCTTAGAACCACACTGTTGATTACGGCAAAGAAAGAGGTGGGAAAATGCTTGAGCCTATTAAATCAGCATGGTTAGCATCTGGGGTTAGTATTTTTTCTAGTGGATGGACAGATCCAGCATGCCACCCACTCATCAACTTCATGGTGTCTTCCTTGAATGGTCCATTCTTCTTGAAATTAGTGGATGCACTTGGACAATACAAGGATGCACAATATCTGGGTGAGTTGTTCATTAAAGTTATTGAAGATGTAGGTGTTGATTCTTGGATGCAAATCATTACAGATAATGCACCTGTTTGCAAGGTTGTTGGCATGTTGTGGAAGCTAAATATCCACAAGTATTTTGAACACTTTGCATTGTCCATTCCTTGAACTTAGCACTTAAATCTATTGCTTTTGATGTGCTTTGGATTGGAAGTATTACTGAGGATGCACAGCATATCAACAAATTAGTACAAAATTATATAAAGGCCCTCACAATCTACAAGAAGTACACCAATCTATCATTGTTCAAGATTGCAGATACACGGTTTGCCTCTTCATTCATCATGTTGAAGAAGTTGAGGGAGGTCAAGGCCACTCTTGGGGCCATAGTTATTTCAGAGTTTTGGTCTTTTTGGAGAAAGACAAATCAAGCAACTTCAAAAAGAGTGAAGGGCACACTGTTAGATGATGCTTGGTGGGAGAGAGTAGATCTACTTATTAAGATCATGGACCCTATAATTTCTTTGCTACGATTTGCAGATACAGACCAACCCATCCTAGGAGAGGTTTATGAGGAATGGGATTCCATGATTGAGTTTGTGAGGAGCATTATTTTACCAAGTGAGTGCCCCGAGTATGCGACATCATCAAAGGCCTTCTTCACCACCATACAGGATATTCTTGTCAGCAGATGAGACAAGAATTGCACACCTTTGCATTGTTTGGCTCACTCATTAAACTCAAAATACTATAGCCATGAGTGGTTAAATGGTGGACCTTCTCGCAGATTCCCTCCTCACATGGATGATGAAATTTCATAGGGAAGGAGGGACGCAATGAGGTGGATTTTTCAAGATAGAGCATCCCTTGATGAGGTGGGGGATGCCTATGCAGATTTTTCCACTGGAACTGGTCGATTTGTAGGATATGATGTGATTAGAGACGAGGGGACTAAGAAGCCCTATTCCTGGTGGGAAACTCATGGGGCAACAAGCCCTCCTCTATAGCAGTTAGTCATGAGGCTCATCTCTCAAGTGACTTCATCATCTTGTTGCGAGAGGAATTGGAGCACATATGGGAATTTGTAGTGTCAAGAACAGCAAGCTTGAGCAGTCCAGGGCAGAGACAATGGTGTATGTGCACACCAACCTTCATCTTATTTACAGGCAAAGGGATGAGTGATTAAAGGGAAAGACAAAGATGTGGGATGTCTTTCCTGATGATATGGGTTTGGACAACAATGTTGAGTTAGCATTGGCCAACTTGGATCTTAATGAGCTAGTGCTAGAGCTTGTCACTTTTGGAGATGGTGATACTGTAGAGCGGTCATCCTCCACACGAGCAGATGCAAAGATGACATTGGATACAAAGGAGGAGAGGAGTGGTCACCATGATGATGACAATGACGTTGATTTGGATGATGATGATTGATGACTCATGAGCTACCTACTGCCTTGAGGCTTGTAGTTGTTTTGTATCTTCTATTTCTATTTGCCATTGGCATTGCTACTACCTATGTAACACATTTTGATTTTGATGACTTAATGAGAAAACTGGAGTATCTTGTCTTTCTCCTATTGGATCATCGATGAATATGTCACAATTATATTTGTATGCATAATGTTGCTTTGTAAAACTTACATCTAGATGAAGATCTATGTTTGAATCAATGAAGTCGTATCATGAATGAGAATTTGTGTAAGAAATATCTAATTTTTAAAATATATATATTAATAAAATAATATATAACATGTCCTAACGTGTCTTGTTCCAAGGGATCAACATGCCTGTGGCAGACACTCAAAACCTCGTGTCCCATGTCTCCGTGTCAAGTGACTTAGGCCCTCCTCTAATAAGAGATCTAGGGCTCGAACTCCCTACAAGTTGTTGTACAAGTCTACAGACTTGTTTTCCCGAGATCTGCCCACACAAAACAGGTACCAAAAACTACCCAACACCATGCTATTCAACTTGACCCAAGCAACAGTTCCTCGCAACCACCAAGCAGTCATAAGAGAACACAAAATTGGTTCTTCTCTCCTTCGATGAAGCTGCCTTCTGATCTACAGCCCTCAAAACATAGATTTTCCTCCTAATCGAGTTGCTTTGTGTCCACAAGGATGATGTTAAATGCCTCCACACATGAGCTAAATTTATTCTAACTCATGTGGTTCCAACGTCTACCCTTTAGGGCTTGAACAGTTGTCATTAGGCCTTCTTGAACAGTTGTCATTAGGCCTTCTTCATGTGCAAGCCCAAACACAAACTTAAAAAATTCATAACTCCACTTTGACAACTCGGAATTCAATGATTCTCAATGTGTTGGATTTGTCTCAACATCCTCTATCATCCCCCTCCATCACATGTCAAAGTCTCATCACGGTTTTGGCCCAAACATCGATGGCTGCAAAACCCCAAGCTTGGGTTTCAAGCACACAAGGCCACTTGTGGAGCTCCTTCCTACAAACCCTCGATCCTCAAGGCTTGGAGTACCTCCCAAGCAACAAAAATCAACACTCCCATCAGTGAAAGTCCGTAAAGAGAAAGGAGCTTTCGCTGAGGTAATAGTGGGATAATGCTCCATTGTTGCAACGTGACCTAGTAGTTTCTCCATAGGAAACCCTTCTAAGCCCCTTGCTAGTTTGAGCGGTAAAAGGAGAGTAGTAACAGGCAGGAAGAGATTAGCCACCACAGTGACCTCAATGGCCAACAAGATCTTCAGCAAACAAGGACTCAAGAGTGATATAAGGTCTAATGGTTGTGGAGGAAGGTATTGGCAAGGTCATGATGGTTGTGATAAGAGATACAAGGAATCAAGTACACTTTCCACCAACCCCAATGGACGAGAAAAGGGTTGCTTTAAACTAGGGCTTTTATGATATGCAAGCTTACAACTTGCAAAAGCATATAGCAAACAAGAAATAGCCTCTGAAAGATAGATTCAATAAAGTATCAAAAGCCATCAAGGTATATGCCAAGGAAAAGGAAACTTTTGAAGCATTCAATGGTTTAAAACTTTAATATGCATAAAATAGAAAGACACTTAGTCGTCAACCCAAATTTCCCTTTTCAATTTATACCTGATTTCTCTCCCCTTCCCCTACCCTCATGATTATATATCATAATGGTGGAGGAGAGGCTAAAAACTAGTAAAACTTTAAAAATATATAAAGTGAAGGGTGAGGGAGAAATTGACGCATAAGAGTGGAGGAGGGCGGGAACTGGGAAGAACTTCTCATGGGATTAGGGAAGGGGAGAAATCAGGGATAACTTATTTCTCCCTAACATTGATAGGCTAGCTCAACAATTTGAACTGATTGTTTTTTTTGTAGCTAGCTACAAGGCTAGCAGTCATTCTACCTTCCATCCAAAAATTTTGGGGGAGAAATGGAAGTTCTCCATGAGAAAATGAGATTGTGAGGAGTAGGTGACCATGGCCCTTCACCTGGTTTTGAAACCTATGATCTTTCCCTCCAAATCTTCACACCATTGATGGCCTTCACAGAAATAATAAGCATTCAAACTAACCAAACTTGAAAAAGGCAGTGTTCTTTTGCATGTCTAACACATATGACAAGTGTCCCATGTGTCAAACGTGTATAGGATGTACACTTTTTTCTACAAAGTGAGTCATGCCTGTATCTGACACAAATCATGTGTGTCCCATGTATTATGGATGACTAAATGGGGCGTGTTTTGTTTCCTGCCTCATGAACCATCATTGTGTACTGAATTTCACACATATAATATAATGAATAATATCAATCTCTCTTTCTCTTGTGGAGAGGAAAACAAATGTTGGCAAAGCTAAGGACCAACATAGATAGATTGGGATGTGAAACAAGTAAGATCGAAAGAATATAAGAAAGAATGGGAAAAGAGGACATGTTAAGTGGGTGGGAATGGAGAGGTAGAAACCTAACTAGAGGAGGGAAAAACTACAAAAGAGTGGGTGTAATATGGGATCCAAGATGAACATGCAGAAGAAACAACAAAGAAAGCCTCAAGAATGATGTCAATAAGAGACTAGCCACACAAAGCTACTACACCTGGATAGGAGCTCTTGGTAAGAGAAGGGAAGGTTGAATCAAAATGAATGGTCCAAAGCTTATTTGTATCACACTCTAGATCTTGACTCATTGTTCTATTCCCTTTTATTTTGATGGATATGTTGTATTGAATGTAAGCCTTTCCATTCCATAGGCCAGTTGACCATGTCAACATTTTGATAAATTTCTCTCTCTATAGGTATTTATTTCTGCATGTGTAAGTGCAACTCTAATGCCTGCATCCATTTTGTTGCGCTCATTTTTACCAAAGACTTGACCCCAATAAGGAATAGGACCAAGGCTAGAGGACCAAAAACTATGAAGATGTAACTCATGCTTCCCAAAACACGAGCTATTGTTTCATGTTAAGCATTGAGTTGCATGTGCCTGAAACTAAAATATTATAAATGCCAAATGTATAGTATCCATATAACTCAAGTCACAACTAAACATAAATTTAACCATACCTTCCATAGCTTCCGTGTAATAACAGAGATTTTCCCTTGCAGTACCCCTTCTTAAATATGCTTTCACATTCTGTCAAGAAGAAAGCATGAAGTTAGTCAGGTAAAATAAGATGAATCAAATAATTACAAAATTTCAATCATAACTAGGTGAAATAACTAATGTAGGTTACTGTTGACTGGAAAATATATTCCTATGGTGAACATATACAACTGGATCTTTCACTTTAGCAAATCCTCTAAAGGTAAGGACTATTGTTATAAAATTATAGAAACAGAGATAGATTGTTCGCAAGATCCTCATAATGCAACATGGACTATAGCTGAGGCTTTTGTTAAGTAGAGCTTATACCAAAAAATGTTCATAACATGGTCAAAGAGATCACTTAACTGGCACTCTGAAATTATAAATTTAAACCAATTATTTACTGCATCAGAACACATTGTATGCCAACGATTGTGTCTATCCTATTAAATATAAATCAACTGAAAGGAATACAGGCTTTAACAGGAACATTGAATAAATAAAATAATAATAAAAAACAATAGTAATAATCCGTACAATAAACATAGCCATAATTCCCAAACGGGAACAAAGTGGGCATGCCAAACCCAGTCTGAGAATTTAATGTACATATCCTGCAAAACAATGTCAACTCGACAGCATGCTAATGTTCTGAATACATTGTACGAATAGAAGAAAGTTTATATGGAGCTTTCATTGTTTCAGTTGAACATTTTCAAGCAAGTGTTTGTATAACAGGAAACTTAATGTATACCTGCTGCAAAAGAATGTCAACTCAACAGCATGCTAATGTTCTCAATACATTGTAAAAATAGAAGAAAATTATGCAGAGGTTTCATTGTTTCAGTTCAACATTTTCAAGCAGGTATTTACATAAAAAAAGCGCACAATCATTAAGTATATCTAGTAACTACCATAACTTGTAGTTGGCAGAAATGCCTAATTTGACGAATTAGTTTGTACTTTTTCCTTCCAGAAACTGCTCGGAAAACTGTTCAATGTGTTTATGAATACTATTGGTTGCTATTAAATACCAAGCTTCAAAAGGCTGAGAAAAGACCAATGCAATGAAGGAAAACATAAAATTTTAATAAGCCATGGTTTTGGTGTCACCTTTTTGTCGATACTAATTGCTTTGCTACAGTCTTCTTCTGCTTGTTGAAATCTGTCAAATTAAAATAATAAAATATATCAACAAGGTTCTTATACCCTAAACTTAATCACAACTTTACATGCAAAAGAATTATCAAATAACTTCATCCATACCTTCCCAATTCTAAACATGCCGCTGCACGATTGCTGTAGTATGTAGCATTCTTGTCATTTAGCTTGATTGCTTCAGAATAAAAATTGACTGCTTTATGCCATTGTTTTCCCTTAAATGCAACATTACCCTGCATAGAGCATTTAATTGACTCCAAAAATTAGAAATACATACACAACTTCAACCTGAACAAAAGTAGCTGTGAAAGTGAATCATTAAAATTTAAAACCAATCATGAATAAAAACCATAAAACTATATGGTCCATATGAAAAAGACCAACTATTCAGTGGAGTAAAGGACTGATGATCCTAGAGTCTTGACCAATATAACTTCAAAATCAATCCTAATCAAAGAAAGCAAATAACAGTACTGAAATACTTTCAGCAGTAATAACATAACATAGAATCCTTAATGCATACAATGACAGGCATCTTTGCCCAATATATTGGCATCAAAGAATAGCCTCTTGCTATACAAATACACTAACGTGTAAATCAAAACAAAGTTGACTTAATCATAAACCTAAGTCACAAGATTATCCGCATTTGACTCGAAATATCAGTGTTCACAAAAACACGAACCGTAGTTATTCAAATGCTGCACTTTCAGAAAGGAGAATGATGGAGGTTACTGCCGTCCTTCGAGTGGTTTTATTACTATCATTTAGGGTTCCTATTGAAGGAATCCGAACCTATGATTTAGGTTTCTAATATTTGGTTTGGGTTTTACTTTATTTAATGTTTGACATAAGTTTTAATTTATTTTAATTAATTTAATATTTAGTTTAGAATTTCAGCTTCATGTTATTTTATTCAATAATTGGTTCACCCAAGATCATGTTTAAGGATTTCTGTTTCATCTCATTTTATTCAATACTTGGTTCACTCAGGATCATGTTAAGTGTACATTTGGGTTCATGTCAGCTACGGGAAAGAAAAGTTATATCTAGATTCTATATGCAATTTGACTTTGATGCCGAATCCCATCAAACTTGCCAAACGTTCATGATTTATTAGCAATGTTTTGCTCCCTGAATCTGATACATACTTGAACCTGCCAACTTTTGCTAAAACCACAGAATTTTACACACTTTCAGATGGTTAATCATTAATATTAGACAGTTAATTCAAGGCATACCCTGGTAGAAAAGTCTGAAAACAAACAATTGTACTACGATATTTATTTGTCCAGCAAAATTTATCATGCCATAATTGCACATGGTTGCAAATGCTAAGAGTTATTTAGTTAATAACAGTCATCTAAGTTATAAAATTAATCTTAATAAAGTTACTTTTTGACTCCATCTAAATCATTCCTTAGTGTTGTATTAATGACTTAAATTATACTTGGGCCATTCTAAAGTTCATGCATCAAGTGGTTTATGCACTTGGGGGTTTTGTCATTCCATATACTAAAATGTCTATGAATTGAATTATCAAAACCAATCATGAATAAAAAAACCATAAATCTATACGGCCCACATGGGAAGACCCAACTATTATGTGTATCCTTCAATAGAGTAAAGACCTAATGATCCTTGAGTCCTAACCAATAATAACTTCAAAATCAATCCTAGACGAAGAATGCATATAATTGTACTAAATTACGCTCAGCACAATAATAAGATAATAGTATAATTTTATGCAACCAGCTCACAAAATAGAAGAAGAGATAGATCAACGACTTGAAAACTATGATGAAATTTGGTATCGGAGGACAGGTGGTTCCCTTAGGCTTTAATCTTTGGCCTAGGGAAAAGTGTCCAAAAGATTTTATTTTTCTCCTAAAGTGACTTTATAATTTTTATAAAGTTAAAATCTAATTTAAAAGTGACTTTAAGTGATAAAGTTACTAAGTCTAATTTTAAAGTGACTTTTATAAAGTCAATGAAAATTAGAAAGGAAAAGTGACTTTGGAAATAAATGACTAAGTGGGTCTTTATTAAAGTGGGGTGAATTAAAAAATAGAAAGTGAGATTTAAATGTGCATTTAATCTCAGCCATTGATCCAAATCTATCTCAGCCATTGGATTTAGGGATCACCCAAAAGTCATTTGGAGTTATATTAAGGGAGGAAAAGGAGGAAAAGATCACATTCGATTCAATTCTTTCATGAGCAGATTGAGAGAAGGAGAGCAA